>CAOLHI010004100.1:0-135127 GCA_948474755.1 Ctenosaura bakeri | reverse complement strand
ACTACTGTTCCCTTTGGGCTGTTTTTAACCACAAGGAAGTATGTGGGTCTAATGTGTGCATTGTGACTCTCCCCTCTCCCTGTCCATGCCCTCAAGTTGAAACATAGTCCAATCACACAGGACAAGTAGACACCAAAGTTAAATCCATGGAACCTGTCTCAACTATAGCATTCAAGTCAGAGTGAACCTGAGCAATTCTATCTAGAGAGTGCTATGGGCTACCAATTGGTTTATTGTTGCAAGAAATGGCTATCTTCTGGGAGAGAGTCATTTCAGTCTGATAAATTGGTAGGCAAACATATTATATCCCTGCAATGTAAAAGATAATAGAAATTGGATATTTGTGGTCAACAGCTTGAATATCTAGGTCCTGCTTCTTTGTTGCCATGTGATAGCTAATTTCTCAGAAGAAGCAGTGAGGTGGAAGCATGGTTAATTCTTCCCTCACCCATCCTTTTCTTTTGCCACTGCATCCCACTGTTGTTCCATGATCCCTGTGCCTGAGTCAGTATTCCATGATGTATACCTGTCACATCAAGTGAGAAAGTAAAGCTGTGTTGAGGCAGAGAAACACATGGTAGAGGGGGATGGATTAACCACTTCCTTCTCACTGTTTATACTAGTGCCCGCTCCAGGCTTTTGAGGATCATTGGACACTACACCCTCTATGGTCCTTTTCCTCTCTGTGTTTATTTCCTTACTACCATTGCCATGAACTGCAGTTGGTCCTCTTCCTCAACATGAATGCTATTTGCTTGAATGGGCAGAGACTGAGGCCCTTTTCGCATGGCATTTGCCATGCGAAAGGGTGCCTGGAGTGTTGCACAATTGTGAGGAGTGATCCGCATGACGCACTCACAATTGTGCAATGCTCCAGGGGCCAACAGGCACCGATCGCACTTTTTGGCTAGAAGCTGAAAATGGTGCGTGATCCTGCATTGCTCCCAGACCCTGTGTGCACTTACCTGGCATGTGGAGCCTCCAGAGCCGTGCCGGTCATGCTTCCTGCCCCAGCGCAGCCTGGGAAATTCCCAGACTGCACTGCAGAAGGAAGAGGCGGGGCTCTTGCACAAGCAGGCAGCTCATGCGGAGCTGAAGCAGCAGGGACACAAGAGCCTCTTGCTGGAGGCTGCTTGCACAATCCCCACACCATAGCACCGGAAAAGGTAAGATGCGGAAAGGGCTTGAGTAAGGCATCAGGCTGCAGTACCTATAGCTTCTTTTTCTCTCAACCACTCTTTTCTTGACCAGAGTGAGTGGCAGATAAACAACAGCATTTGTATTTCTATACCACTTATCAGCTAAATGCTCTCTAAGCTGTTTACACTGTGTTTAGCTAATTGCCCCCAACAAGCTGGGTACTCATTTTACTGACCTGCGGAAGGATGGAAGGCTGAGTCAACCTGGAGACTTGCAGGATCGAACTCACAACACTGTGGCTGCAGTACTGGCACCTAAGCACTGCACCACCAGCGCTCCCTGGGCTCCCTGATGGTGCACTTGTGAAGAGAAGGAATGAGTTTCAAAGATTTTTCTCACTAGTACTCTGCAATGGTGAGGGGGAGCCCAGTATGCCAATGCTTGATGAATGCATTTGCTTGTGCCAGAAAAATAGCCCACCCTCTTGCCACTTTGCAGTCATATCCTCAATTTTCTCAGCCTCAGTTGCCATAGCCTTTGTAGTTACACTCACACTTACTGGGGACCTTTTATGCCACATAATTATAGTGCAATGATTCCACTTCAGCCATCGTGGCTGCATCCTATGGAATCCAGTGTTTATAATTTTATGAGGCACTACAGCTCTCCAGCTGAGAATTCTCAAAGCTTCTCCATAAACTGCAAATTCCGTGATTTCATAAAATATTGCTATGCTTTTTAAAGCAGAAAAATAGTGCTATAACTGTGTAGTGTGAAAGGGTCCCCTTTCTCCCCCTCCTCTTGCAGCCAACTGCATGCAGAAATATATATTCTCTCATTCCCCATCTTTTCTGGGAAACTTGATTCTCCACTGGATTTTTTTTCTTTTTAAAATCCTCTCCTCTGCCTTTAATTCCCCACGTCCTGGGCCTTGACTGTTTTCACTGACTATTTTCATTCCAACCTGGCATGAACATTAATCACATACATTTTCATGAATAAGAATTAGAGTTCAAATTCCAGAAGATCTTTTGGAGTTTTCTCTAGAGCCGCTATCTAATCCCAAATCCTTCCTGTTGAAAGCTTGCCAGCTTTCTCCCAGTTTGTTGGATGCGTCTGTGATTGTTCTTTTTCTTCTGCATTTGTAAATACAATACTTTTTTGTATAAGGAATTCCTCTGGTTTTTGCCCCCCTTTCATAACCTCTGTGAGGCAATATTTGTAGAATTTTTTTATGCACTTTGGAATGTTGGCAAGGCAAGAAGTGCACTGAGTTCAATTATTGTGGAATTTAGCACAACCTTCCCCTCTGCCCCATGTGTGGCTGGATAGAATTTCATTTTGCCTTCCAGAGTGAAATAAAAAGAGACAAGGGAGAAAACTGTAATTCAGGGGGGTGGAAAATGTCTTGTTTCAAAAGTGACAGGCACATTTGAGAAATGGGGATATTTTTGACAGAGTAACCATTTCTCTCATTTTATTATCTGCCTTGCATTGGTTGACATTCACTATAAAATGTATGGGCATTTTTGACACTGAAATGATCATAAAGATAAAGCTATTTGCTTCTACACAGTGAAGGCAGTGCATGGAAACATTACTTTAAGATGTGCTCACATTACTTGATGAGGAAAAACATTATTATTATTGCTGATCATTGGCTGGTAAAATTTTTTTACAGCATTACATTACTTGCTAATAATGTGTTGAATTAAAAACTAATGTTAAAACATCTAAAAACAAAAAGACAAAAATGTCCCCTAAATCAGACAAAGGAACATTAAGAAGTAACAGGTAAATGGGATTCATTAAAAAAATTGAATGATCTCTAGTGTTGTCTTACTTAAAAATAAAGACAATGGGACTTAAAAAAAAAAGAGAGACAAGTGGGGAGAATCATATAAAAAGGAATGATGTTATGACCAGACCTGACCACTGTGTGAAGAGGAGCCCACTTTAGCCAACACTGTCTACCAGCTTTGTTTGAAGTTCTCTTCTCTTTGTGTGTATGTACATGTGTATGTATGTACGTGCCTTCAAGCCACCTACTGACTTATGGAGACTACATAAATTTCATAGGGTTTGCTTAGGGAAGGAATACTCAGAGGTGGCTTTGTCAGTTCCTTCCTCTGAAATAAAGCCTACAGAATCTGATATATGGTAGAAGGCTCCCATATAAGTATTAGCCACGACCAACCATGCTTAGCTTCTAGGATCAGATGGGATGCCTTTATGGTATTTAGGCATATAACCATATTATACCATTACTGAAAGATCTGCTCTGGTGGCAAGTATCTTAGGCCATTTTGTCACTAGATGCCATTAGCCTATTGTAGCATTACAATCCTGGCATCACCATTCGTGCAATGCCGTCAAGTTAGGAACGCTACTTTCTGCACCCTTCTGTCTTAAGTGGACGGGTAGTGATATTGTCACCAATGTTCCTTTTGCATTACAGTGTCTTTGACCACTCCCTTTGCCCTGCTTTTGCCCCACCCCACCGCCCCGATTGAGCAGGGTTTTTTATTTTTATTTTTATGCTGTACTAGTGCAGCAATCTTGTAACAGAATGATATGCCAGTACACTGTTGCATTTTTGCCCTATGATGCTTTAAAATGTATTTAAAAAATTAAAAGTTTTACTCAAAAGATAAATTTAAAATAAACATGGAGAGGTGGTAGAAAGTTACCATGCATGGCAGTCACTCAGGGAGGGACAAGCTGGGCACACCCATAGCCTGCCCACTGCTGGATCCACAATAACAGGAAGCACTATCAAGTGCTACAATGCTATTGCACTAAGATGGCTGATGTGATTGAAGTGCTAAAGGAGGCTCTTATAGGATTTCCCCCCTGGAAATAGAATATGGTGGTTTGGCAATGCTTGGGGCAGGATAGCAGCTAGATAGTGATAATGTCATGCAGTAGCACAGCTCCTGGACCAGAAACAACTTGCCCCTGTTGTGCTATAGCGATGTTGTGCGGAAATGGCCTTAATGGGAAGGTTCAACATCATGGTATTAACATGTATGGCTGCCATCCTGTTCCACCATTTACACTGATATATCTGATTGCCTTTTTAGTTGCAGTGTCCTGCCTTTGGAATTTTCTCCCCTATGCCCTACAATAGGTACCACCCTTGATGATGTTTTGGAGCCTGTTAAAAATTTAATTATTTGTATAAGGGATTCCTGGTTTTAATATCCAGCTGTCAGAGGTTTTTATGTTTTACTATGCATATCTGTATTGTAATTTAATTGTTGCTTTCATGATTTTTGAGCAATACTCTGGAATTTTGATAATGAAGGGCCTTATTTAATTCATAAGCATAAGTTCTTATGATACACCTTGAATTTTTCTGGTTATTGCTGCTTCTGTAGCCACATGTTCCACTCTTTTGTTTGTAGTGCAGTGGCGGAGCTTGGGCTGTGTGGAGGGGTGCGTGGAAGGGGGTGTGGCTACAATGTGAGGGGTGTGGCCACTGTGCGGAGTGTGTGGCTGTTTGGTGTGGGGGCATGTCCAGGACATGCGGGGGCATGGCTACAGGCCGGGCCACCCCAGAAACATTGCCTTCTTGGGTGAATCCCCCCCCCCCCCAATGTTCCTATGCTACTGATGTAGTGATTTCTTGAATAGATCTTCTAAAGTTTGTAAAAACTGGGATATGATTTGCTGAAGTGTTGCTATGATCCGAAGGGCAATTTTTTTCTTCAGAATTTTAAGAAGTTTTTTTCTTAAGAGTTTTACAGTGAAAAAAAAATCACTGATGCATTTATGCAGTACAGTGTTATAGCTTGGAAAAAATATTAAAGAAAGAGGGAAGAAATAGAGGAAAAGAGTTTTTGTCCCAGTATATCTCATCATCATCATAATCACCATCATCATCCACCTAAGGATGGGAATAAAATGTCACAGTTTGTTCCAGAAATTGCCAGAAAATAGTCCAGGAGCCCTTTCCCACTACATAATTACAAGGCTATGATTCTGTCATGGCAATAGCCTATGGCATCCTGGAGTTTGTACACTAGAGCTTTCTAAATGCCCCTCCCTAACCTTTAAATCCCAGGATTCCACAGGATGAAACCATAGCAACTTAAGTGAAATCAAAGTGCTATAACTGTGTAATATGAAAACCCCTGGTCAAGAAAAATATTTTTTGGATATATAATTTCCCTCCCAGTGAACTGAAGCTTCAAATAGTGCAACTGCTGAAGCATTTGCTCTGACTTGAGGAGCTCTAATATAAAGACAGATAGATATACAAGTAGACATAGACTTCTATGTGGCTTGAGGCTACAATCTTGTAAATGTTTATATATTTGTAAATTCCAGTTGGGATGGATTTCTAATAAAAACATACAGGATTGCACTGCAAATTGATAATAAACAATCAATAATATGACAATTCAAGGGGATTATCAGATCCTCTGCTTAATCATATGCAGCAGAATTTATGGACTTTCTCCACTGAAAAGCTTTGCTTGATGATGCAACCATCATCAGGTGATGAAAATGCACATATGGATTCATCCACAATCAAGAAATACAGAGTACAAGTGTATATTAGTACCAAAAAAGAGCAAAGATTTTTTTTTTTAGTAGGCAGCCAGATAGTTCTATATTATTCCTTGTATTTCAGTTTGATAGGGTCATTTTTTTCCATTAACACCATGGCAGAGGGCTTACAATAAATGATTGGGGGGGGGGAACCCTCCAAGATCTCAATTATCTAGGTTGCCAGGAGAACTATATACACAAGCAGGAACATTCTCAGTAATCCGGACTTTTTTTTTTAAAAAAAATTAAATTAAAGATGCACAACAGAAAAAAAGATTAGATGAGTTGAAGATACAGGCACTGAGAATGACATCAAAGAATTTTAAATATGTGTAGTATGTTTGTGGCTAACTCTATATTCCTCTTCTAGCAATGTATGAAAGCAAGCCCATTTTTCTCCACACCACGTTTATTTTCTATCTACCTTTCTCATTCTTATGTAAGTGTTGCCATCATGTTGCCTTTGTTCCTATTCTTTATTCATAGTTTTTTTTTTAAAAAACAAACTTGTACCTCATATTTTCATACCCAGTATTTGGCATATTCAGTTCATATGGCATTTATGAGAGTAGTTTTCTACCTTTTATTGCTATATCTTTTGCATACACGTGAAGTAGAAACGGTAAAAGAATCACAATCAAGCTTAAACCTTTGTTGGTATTAATTCATTATCTTTTTTAAAAAAAAAGATCCAAGAAGTTGTTACACCAGGACACACTTGTTGCTTACAGATGACAAAGGCATCTAGAGAAGTTTCTATTGACACTATCCTATGAAGTTCTTAGGCAAAGTGTACCATATAGCGACTGTTAGTAAACTAGATTCCTGCTGTACTGAGGTCTGCACTAGAAGCTGAATGCAGTTACATGGGACCAATGGCAAATGGCAATTATTAAATAGAATGGTGCTCAGTGACTTCCATTTTAGTGGGATGGTAAATCTTTTATGAACTTTAAAGGAGCTATCCAAGATGCTGAATCCTAGCTGAAAGATGGGCTCAGAAGTTTGGGCACTTCCCTTAGAGTTCAGACTGACACTCAGAGCAGAGTCACTAACAGAGGCCATTTCCACACTAGACTGCTGTAGTGCTATTATTCCACTTTCAACATCCTTTGAGGCCTCTCCCTAAACTGCAAACTCCAGGATTCCATAGGATGTTGAAAGTGGAATAATAGCTCTATAACAGTATAGTGCAGAAATGGCCATAGAAGCCACTGGTCACCATTCCAGTAGCAGTTGCCATGCTTATTCCTTGAAATGAGGAAAAACTTTTTCTGATGGGGCAGTCAGGGCTGGAGGAGAGAATGAGGCAATCATATACCCTAGTTTGTAGATTACTGTCCTTTGTTTTAAGGCTCTTTCTATTTGAGGAGCTGTGAGAATCCAGTTTAAAGAACCATCAGGACAGAGAACAGGAGATACCATAAGGTATCAACATTCAGCAGCACTAGGACCACAGAAAGAGCAGTGGGCACACAGGTCACCTGGTCATATTTCTCTCTCCACTATGTAATTCCATTTAAATGATAGCCATTACTTCTAAATTTGCATCTACCTATCTACAAATTAGCGTATGGAATTTTTATATATATTTGTGTGCTCCTTTGTGTTCTCTTTAGCTATTTGTTGTTATTTGCTGTTACGTTGACTTTGACTTATGGTGCCCCATGTATGAGAGATCTCTGCAACAGCCCCTCATCAACAGTCTCGCTCAGAGCCCGCAAACTCAGGGCTGTGGCTCCTTTGATTGAGTCTATCCACCTGTAGCACAGCCTTCCTATTTTCCTACTGCTTTCCACTTTGTGAAGCATTACTATCTTCTTCCAATGAGTCATGTTACAGTGAGCCATGTGATGTCTGAAGTACGATCACCTCCATTTAGTCATGTTGGCTTCTAATGAGACATTTCAGTGATACTTTACCTCTTTGGGGCTATTCCTGCTTCTGAAATTACCCCCTGAATTTACCCTCTGAAATCAGTATCCCAACAATGTTTTGTTGTTGTTGTGTGACTTCAAGTCACTTCTGAATTATGGCAACCCTAAGGCCAACTTTTAGGGGAGCGGCCCTTGGCAAGATTTATTCTGAAGATTTATTGCCTTCCTCTGAGGCTGAGAGAGTGGGTAGGTTTCCATAGTGGTGTGGGAATTTGGACCCAGATTCCCAGAGGCCTAGTCTAACACTCAAGCCACTGTCCCACACTGACTCCCTGCAGCTCTTACTCTCCTGAGAATTTAAAGGCTTCATTTGATGACTGTGTCTTGTGCATTTAACCTTTTTGAAATGGGCCTGTCTAGTAACCTTAGATGTGTGGGGTGTTTTTGCTTTTCTTCTATGTGGGAAAAGAGGGAGAAACTCTCATTCTCCTTCTTGTGTGTGCTGACAAATCCAAAGGGTACCAGTAATTGTAAAGGCTGAATAGCAATCCAATTTGTATGCTGGTCAGGGATAGGATTTTGATACACTTTATAGAGAGGGACTTAACAGAAGTTTGAAGAATGGACTGGTTTTATGGGTTGATTAAAAAAACAAAAACAACAACGCTTAAAAGCAATTGAACTTTCCTTGTGCAAACATCCAGTGCCACAGTGGAATCTTCCCTATAGTTGTTGACAGACTTTGGCTAACATTGCAGCTTACTTGCCATTTTCTGCCAATACAGCAACATATTGCAGATAAAACCTAATGAGCTGAATTTAACAACAACAACAACAACAGCAAAAGTGCCATGTGGCTTTCTTACAGTGATGCCCATCTGTTGGCTTCAGCAGTGTGCTGCCGCAGCTGTAACTCTTCTCTCTCTCTCCCTCCCAGGCCCCCTCGCTTTTGATTAAATCAGAAATAAAGCTGTGCACCCCAGAGTCAGGTATGATGAACAGGCCAGCAAATTGTCTGACACGGGTATCATATACCTCCTTATCTTTCTCACTTTGCAGAGCTCCATAACCAGATGGCTTCTAAAAAGTAGGCAAAAATATCTCCCCATCTCTGCTTTTTTTGGCACAGAGCTGGAAGGACGAAATTCAGAAAGTCCGCTGCCCAAAACAAGAGCTATTTAAATCAAACTGAGGCTGAGATTGCAGCCTCCAGACAGAACTTTGGGAAACTGTAAAGCTACTTTCATTTAGGGGAAGGAAATGCTGATTTAGACCAGGGCCTGGTGCAACAAAGAGGATACATATCCTTCCCTTCCCTCAATCCTCTCCCCTGACCAAAGAAAGGTTTTGTGAACAGCCCCCTTTCACACAAGAATAGCCAGCCTGGCTTCTCTCCAGCCACCATGCTGGTTAGTGAAGCACAACAGCTTTCCTTTTCCTCTTTGCAACAAAGATGTTATTTCTGGATAACAACAGAGCCTCAGAGGTGGCTTGGCTCTTTTGCTCTCTGCCTATTTGCTTCTAATGTGAATGAATGCAAATGTGGGAAGTAAAACAATGCTGTGCTGTTAAGGGGAGGCCTTTAAAGATGGTTAGGCTGTACAGGTCAGCTCAAGAGTATTTATTTATTTATTTAGTTGTATTTTGTTCAGCTTCTATCAGGAAATCAGATGGTGGGCCATGGTCCCCTGAGTCACCCATTATCCGCTATTAGGCTTCTTTGCACCCCATCTCTAAGCTCTATCTGCCATGCCAGGAAAACAGCTATATTCAGTGCTATTGATGTTTTTCTTTTACACCAGTAGCAGGCAAAGGGAAGCCCATGGGGCATATGTGGCCCAAAGAGCCATTTTTGTGGCCCCTGGCACCCCAGATGTCAAAGTTTAAAAAAAATTAGAAAACCATTTGCAGATAAACATATTGCAGATAAAGAATGCTTCCAAATGCACACTAGGAGAACTGGAAGGTATTTTCCTTATGTTTAGGTGGAAAAACAGTTTTTGAAATTTTTCAAAAAAAAATTATTTTGCCCTGAAATGCTCTAAATTGCCCATTGAGGGCATGGGGTACATTTCTACTGTATTTTGCATCCCCATTGGGACAATTTAGGCCTTTTTTAAAAAAACTCAAAACATGGTGAAAATGCCCCTATACACCCAGAGGTATATTGTTATCACAGGAGCAGTGGTGACTCTGCAAGATCTCCATGAGGAGATAACCTTTCACGGTTGCCAACCCTGATTTAACAAAATCATTTAGTCACAAAACACATTAAGACTGGGTTTGTGTTAAAGAGGGACTGGAAGAAAAAATTCCCTTACATTGCAGACTATATCCAAGCTGATCTCTTTGAAGGCTACAGGAAATTTCATAACTGAAAGGTGAAATCAGGGGACATGCCCTTGTGAAGTCATGAGGAGGGGCCCTTGTATAACAGCTGGAAATAATCCATTTCTGCATGCTCATCAAAGACAACATGTATGAATGAGAGAGACAATGTGGATTTCCTACACTGTACAAAATCCTACAAAGTTGATCTTACAGATGTATGGCCAGAAGGTCTAGTCCTATGAAAGCTAATACTACCAATACTAACATATACATACTAATTACAGTGTGCCTAAGGAGCTATGGATCAGAGATGCAGTAAAGTCTTACATGTTATCATCTGAAAACAGTTAAGAATGATTTAGAAATGATTCAGTTGGCTCGGCATTGCATCTGTTCATTTTCTGTTGCTAAAAGGACATGGGCGCTCAGGTTTTAAAGTAATCTCACCTAGTAAAATCAACTTTTCTTCTCAATTGCCATTATTTCTGTACTGTGTTACCCTGCTTAGACATTCAGAGGAGCAGAGCTGTCAGCCTGAGATCTAGTCACCCTACCATCAGCCCTTATCCATGCAGTCTTTTTGGAAGATAGGACTGTGTCTCCCACATGACTTATCCTGAGAGTTTGCTGCTCTCAAGCATGGTGGAAAATGTTATCCCGTCACCGATACTGAAGTAAGATTTAACAGGTCATGCAGTTAGCTTCTGTACCTGAACCAGAAGCAAGATCAGCAGCAAAATATCATGGGTCAGCCATGATGAGCGCAGCTGTTGTCACTGGTAGCCTGTGGTGATCTGTAGTTGACACAGTTCATCTACAGTGATGAATTGAGGCACCCCCCTGTTTGGACCAGGGTCTGCTGGTAGCTGTCATTAAGGCCACTTCCACACTACATTGTTATAGTTCTATTATTCCACCTTCAACATTTTATGGGATCCTGTGGTTTGCAGCTTAGGGAGGGACATTTAGAATTCTCATCCAGAGAGCTCTTTGGTCTCCATAAACCCAGAATTCAACAGGATTTTGAAAGTGGGGGGAGGAGCCAACTACGATGGCAGAGAGAGGCTAAATATTCGACTCCCGGAACAGATGATTATAAAATAATTCCAGAAGCCTTTTTCAAAACAAAGAAAGAATGTGAGTAATTAATTGAATAATGTGGGAAAGAATGTAAGATAAGATAGTGGATTGGTTTCGATTCTTCTCCAACTGGAGGGAAAATAAAAGACTCTGTTTAAACTGCAAATAACTGTTGAAACGGACCGAAAGCAAAACAGTTTTTTTTTCCCCCTTTGTGGTTCTTGAGATATATGCCGCCTAAAAAAAAGGTCTATAAACACCCTGTTTGGAAGCGACCTACAGCAACAGATAAAACATATAATCGTCTAGTTAGAGATTTTGAAAATATAAACTTAAACTTTAACGGAGACGAAAAAGTCATTAAAATGGCGGCGAAGAAAGCTGCGAACGGAGCTAATGAAGAGATAAAAACTTTTATACACAAGCTTATTACAGAGTCTAATCAAGCTCTTGTTACTACAATAACATCTAATATAAGGGCAGAAATGGGGCAATTGCAGGAAAAAATCTCACAGGAGTTAAAAGCATTGGACCTTAAAGTGGATGATATAAAAAAAACCCAAGGGAATCAGCAGACCAGACTAGCAGAACATGATGGCAGGATTTCTTTGTTAGAGAGACAAATTATCCAGCTCCAAGACCAGAACAGAAGAAACAATGTGAGGATTCGTGGACTCGCAGAGCAGCCACAACAAAGTCAAAAATCCTTGAAAGAGGAAGTTTTAAAATGGCTAAAAAGCATTGTTCCTGAGATTTTATGGGAAGATCATGACATAGAGAGAATTCATCGTGTGTCAGCTGCAAAAAGAGGAATAATTCCCAGAGATATTATAATGAGAATTGCGAATTTCAACAAGAAAGATGATTTGATGAGAGCTGTTAGAAAGAATCCAGGAATACTGAAGTATCGAGATAACACAGTGGAAATTTATAATGACTTATGCCGCGAAACAATAAATTGGAGAAGGGAAATGAAACCCTGCATCATAGTTCTACAGAGAGTTGGGATAAGATACAGTTGGGGATATCCCATCTTTCTGAAATTCCAATATGCTGGCAAATACCACAGAATAAATTCTCTTGAACAAGGATTGCAACTCCTGAAAGAACTGAAACTGATCCAGCAAGAGGAAAAGGAAGAAGAAGGAGCAGCGGGAGGAGCAACAGGAGGAGCAAAGAAGAAGACTTCGGGAGATAAACGAAAGGACAGAGGCTGAGGAGGACTGGAAGAAACAATATGATATAACAGAAGAAGAAGAAAGAGAACTTCATAGAGTAGGAGAAGGGTAGATGACTACTGAGTAAAATATATTCTTATAGATTATAAATGCATAGAGATAGATTTATATATATATAAAGCAAGAGGGTAGAGAGAGGGAAGGGAGGGGGAAGAGAGGGAAAAAAATATGGGAAAGAAAATAAATCGGGAGAGGGTATTGGTCTCTATGCCGGGAGTTGGCATACCTTCACACACACCCCCCAGGACCATGGCTGGTCGTTTCCAAGGCAGAAGCGCTTTGGAGGAAGAGGGGGGGACAAATGTTTGTGTGGGGAGGGGAGGGGAGGGCGGGAAGGGGGAGGGGAGCGGGAGGGGGGAAGGGAAGGGGAAGGGGAGCACCATCACATTAAAGAGCCAATGGGGAGTGGGATTAGAAAATTCAAAATATGAAAAATGGAGAATAGATTGAGAATATCAACATTGAATGTGAAAGGTTTGGGGTCAATAATAAAGAGAAAAAGGATAGAATCGATATTAAAAAAAGATAAGGCCGATATAATTTTTTTACAAGAAACACATGGGAAAAGAGATAAAAAAAATGAGCTTAGATTGAACTGGGTAGCTATTTATGAGGAAGCATTTGGTACATCCAAATCAAGAGGAGTTGCAATAATAATTTCCAAAAGATGCAATTTCATTGTAACAAGTGTGGAGTTAGACGAAAAAGGTAGATATGTAATTATACAAGGTGAAATAGATGGAGAAACATATGTCATAATGAATATTTACGCACCTAATGAGAAGCAAAAAGAGTTTTATGAAGAAATATTTAATAAGATCAAAAAAATGAAAGGAGATTATACAATAATCGCAGGTGATTTTAATATGGTGATGGATAGATGGAAAGATAAATCAGATCCATCAATTAGAGATAGATATAATAATATAACAATTTTGAATAAATTAGTGAGTAGAAATGAACTGATAGATGTTTGGAGGCTAATAAAGGGTGAAGAAAAGAAATATACGTATTATTCATCAGTTCATAAAAATTACTCAAGAATAGATTATATTTTTGTTTCAAAGAATATGATGCCTAGATTAATAAATACAGAAATTGAAACAATAAAAGTGACAGATCATGCTCTGATGAACTTGGATATAACTATGAAAAGGAATTATAGAGAAGCAAAAAGGTGGAGACTGGATACTAAGTTATTTAATTATAAGGAGATAGTAAATAAAATAGAGAAGGAGTGGCAAGAAATTTGGGATATAAACAATAAGGAAGTAACACAAGATGTATTGTGGGATACAATGAAGGCAGTGGTAAGAGGATTATGCATTAAAGAATCAAGCAAATTAAAGAGACAATTAGGAGAGAAAAAATTAAAATTAGAAAAAGAAATAAAGGAACTAGAGAATGATTATATAATAGATAGAACTAAACAGAAATTAATAATATTACAAGCAAAAAGAGATGAATTAGAAAAGATAGAAATGGACGAAGTTCAGAAAAATCTAATATACTTGGAAAGGGAATATTTTGAATATAGTAATAAAAATTCTAAAATGCTGGCTAAATCAGTACAATCAAAAAAAACTAGAAATATGATTGGCGTAGTTAAAGATAAATTTGGTAAAGAAAAAAGGTTGATGAAAGAGAAATTAAAAATATTTGAGGAATTTTTTCAAGAATTGTATTCAGCAGAAGATAAATCTTTAGAGAACATAGAGGAGTATATTAATAAAAATTGGAAAGTAAGACTAACAGAACAAGATAAAGGATTGATGGAAGAAATGATATCAGAAGAGGAAATAGAAGAAGTAATAAATAATTTAAAAGGAGGAAAATCACCAGGATTGGATGGACTAGGTCCAGAATATTATAAAACATTTAAAAAAGGTTTAATTCCTAAACTAAAAGTGTTATATAATAGTATATTGAGGGGTGAAAAAATTCCATTATCATGGAAGCAGTCACTAATAATATTAATTTTAAAACCAAATAAGGATCCTATGGATCCAGGTTCTTATAGACCAATATCTTTAATAAATCAAGATGCAAAAATCTTGACAGCAATAATGGCGAAGAGGTTAAATAAATTTATTTATAAGTATATACATAAAGATCAATGTGGTTTTATTCAAGGAAGACAGATGGCAAATTTAATAGGGAAAACGATAAATAAAATAAATATAATGGACAGAGATAAACAAAAAGCTGGAATTTTAGCCCTAGATATATTTAAAGCCTTTGATTGTGTGGAATGGCCGGCATTAAAAACAATTTTAAATAAAATAGGATTAGGAGAGAGATTTAAAGGGTTAATAAATCAATTGTATTCACATAATACATCTGTAGTGATGGTAAATGATGGATTTACAGAACAGATTCAAATAACAAGAGGAACGAGACAAGGATGTCCATTATCTCCAGTTTTATTTGCAATAGTTATAGAAATGTTAGCGAATGTGATAAGAAATGATGAGAATTTGGAAGGAATTGGAGTTAAGGAAAAAAATAAAATAAGCTTATTTGCAGATGACACATTGTTGACAATTAAGGATCCAATTGAAAAGATAGATAGGATAGATAAACATTTAATAGAGTTTGGGGAGAAGACGGGATTAGAAATAAATTGGGCCAAATCAGAAATAATGTTATTTAATTATACTAAAGAAGAAGTACAAAAATTTATAAGTAGTAAAAGAGGATTACTTAAAATAAAAGAATCAATTAAATATTTAGGAATAGAGATTACAAAAAATTTACAAGAATTACAGGAAAAAAATTTCAAGAAATTAAGATTAGAAACAAAAAGGAAATTAGAGGACTACAAAAATATAAAGCTATCGTGGTTTGGTAGAATAGCAGTGGTAAAAATGAAAATTTTACCTAAAATTAACTTTTTGTTTAGAATGCCACCAATAAAAATATCAGAGGAAGAATTAAAGGAGTGGCAAAAGATATTAAATAATTTTTGTAATGGAAATAAAAAATCGAGGATTAACAAGAAATATTGGTATAAAAGTCAAAAAGAAGGTGGCCTGGGACTTCCAAATTTAAAATGGTATTATTATGCAAATCAATTGAGATATATCATAGAGGGGGTTTCAGGAAAGGGTGATTTAGATTGGTTAGAGATAGAAGATATGAATATTGAGACAAAATTAGAAAATATATTTTTTAGGAATTTTTCAAAGAAAGAAATGGAGAAGATAGAAAATCCTTTTATAAAAAATATAATAGAAATATGGAAAAAAAATAAAAGAAAATTATTACCGAATATATCAATATTAACTCCGATAGTGATGATGGAAAAATTTCCAATAAATTTAAGAGAAATAATAGAGAAAGAAATAAAAAAACAAAAAATTTATAGATTAAAAGATTGGATGAAAATAATGATAAATAAAGATAGAATGAAAGAGAGATTGCAGGAAACTAAAATATCCTGGTTAAATTATATACAATTAGAGCAATGGACAAAGAGTATGAAAAGATATGTTAAGGATTTTAAAGAATATACTAAATTTGAACAAATTATTATTCAAAGAGAAAATATGCAAGAAAATGAAATACTAAAAGGTATTACAAGTGATATATATAAAAAATATTAGCAAAAGAACAAGAAGAGGATTTTCTTAGAAAAATGTGGGAGGAAGAGATAGTACAAAATATAGATATACAAGAATGGAGAAAAATTTGGAAACAACGTCATTTAAAAAAATTATCAATAAGAATAAAAGAGAATTATTATAAATTAGTGTGGAAATGGTACTTGACTCCAGTGAAATTAAATCAAATAGATGAGAAATATTCAAGATTATGTTGGAGAGGATGTCAAGAAATTGGTACATATATGCATATGTGGTGGAATTGCAATAAGATAATGGAGTTTTGGCAAAAGGTTTTTAAAGAGATAAAAGAGATTATAGAAGCAGATATACCAGTATGTCCAAATATTGCATTGTTGTCTATATATGATAAGGTTGAGTGTACTCAAGTAAAGAAAGAATTAATAACAAATTTGTTAACTGCAGCGAGATTAATAATAGCAAAAAAATGGAAAGCAAATGAAAAATTTCAAATAGAGGAATGGTATAACGAAGTGTGGAAAATTGCAATTAATGATAAACTAACATGTAGAATTAGGTTTATGAAAGGTTTGGTTAAAGGGAATGATTTTGAAGAAATTTGGAAAATATTTTTGGATAAAGTTCTGAAAAGAGATAGTAATACTACCCTGTCAAAAGAAGAATGGCAATTTTGGAAAGTGGATTAAATAAAAAGTTGGCTCTGGGGGGTGGGTATTTTTTAGTTTTAGTTTTGTTTTTCTTTTATGTTGTATATTTTGTAATTCTTAGTAGGTGTGTGTGTCAAACTTGTGATTTATAGATTTAAATGGATAAGTGATGTTAATGTTTTTTTAAAAAAAAAAGTTAAAAGAATTAACAATAGAAATAGATTAAAGGGGATGTGAAAAATATTGAATTAAATGTGAAATTATAACAGTTGAACAGATTTATAAATTTAAGGGTAAAGGTGCAAAATAACAATGAAAGTTAGTATTGCTTAAGAGAAGAGAAAAAAAGAAAAAGAAAAAAAATTTTTTTTTAATTCACTATTATGTATATCACATGGTGTTTAATTTTTTTTTCTTGTTTTGTATTTGTGATTCAGTTATATAAATAAAAAAAAAATTAAAAAAAAAGGATTTTGAAAGTGGAATAAAAGCACTATAACTGTGTAATGCGAAATGGCCTAAGTCATGTGAAAGCAGAAGAGGTTTGGGAACATGGTAAAGAGAGGAAAATTCTGCCCCAATCAATCTGCTCTCTTGTTCATCAGCCAGAACTAGTCCTGCTGTTACACAGCATGAGATCATGTTTAATAAAGTTCATAAAAGTACAGAAATCCATTAAGGATTTCCTAGAAAGAACTCCTATCTATCTATCTATCTATCTATCTATCTATCTATCTATCATCTATCTACTTTGTTTATTAGAGGGAGGGACTTCTTGGTGGCTGCACCAAGAGTTTAGAATGCTTTGCACTTGAGGTACACTTCGTTCCTTCTCCCGTTGTTCTCAGAGCCATATTATTCTCACAGGTTCTTCTTGTATGTACCAGTTAATGTTATCATGTTTTGGTTTTAACAAGTGATATGGTTTCTTTGATTCATTGTTTATATAGTGTCTCTTTGAGCAAATTGTAATTTTTAAACATTGTAAACTACCCTGAGTGGTGCTCTTGCAAGAGAAAAGTGATATGTAGATGCTTAAATAAAGTTCCACAGTAATAAGATTCTGATTATCTTTGTTTCCCTGTGGTAGAGATGGAAACAATATTAAAAAAATATATATTAAAAAAGATCAAAAAGTGTTTTTTGAGTGTTGAGAATCCCTGATGAGAAGAATCCTGGACTGATGAAAACCTTTGCATTTCAGGACATATTCTGCACAAAATTTCATATGGCTGGTTTGTGCAGAAAACAGCATTTTCTGCACAGGAACTTCATTTTCTCTGTAGAAAGTAGTATTTCAACACAGAACTTTTAATTTCTGCACAAAAAAATCCAGTTTTCTGTGAAGAAAATGCCGTGATTACAGAGTCATTTGTTAAAATTTCGCATATGGTTAAATTGCATAAAACAGCATTTTCTGTGTGAAAAAAAAATAGGCATGTTGATTAATATTTCTGCATTGAAGCAGTTTTTTTCCACACAGAAAATGCTGCTTCATACATGGAAAATGCTGCTTTGTACACAAAACATGACCACAAGTGTATTTTGTACAGAATAAGTCCCAAATTGTAAATAGGCTTCAAAAACTGTGTGGTCTTCAAAGAATTTCTTGCAGAAGGATTAAAACTGCTGAAATTACTTGTTGGTGCCATCAAAAAGAAATTAATTTCTACACTGCAGCACTGGTGATGTTCCCTGTATTATTTCTCTCCCAGAGCTGTTTTGACACTTTAGATGAATTCCTGCAAAACAGTTTCATCATAGGAAACAGCAAATGCAACCAGGTTGCCTATTGAATGGCTGTTGTCTCTGGTATGTGTCATTTTTTTCAAATAACATTGATGCCATCATATGGCAATATGATAAGTTAAACTGTCCATAAGTAAGCTGTAAGATATCTTGTCAGCAGTGTGTGTGAGGAAAACTCATCTCTCAGAAAAGCAAGGAAATTATGGTAACTGTATAAATTGTCTTTTGATATGCTGCTAATGGTTTTATGGTCACACATTCTTATCAAAATTGCACTGGTTGTCAGCAAGGCTAAAATATTTTGACAGGAAAGTGTTACAGTGATGAACCATCCAATAGCACTTATCATCTTATGTCCAAACTGAGATAAACATTCTGTTGCTACAACAGTAATGTTCTCTTTATGAAAAAAGCTTTTGCATCACATGTGCAGTGTCTGAATAAACACTTAAATTTCCATAAGATAGGAATGGGCAACTGGCAGAAGCTAAGGGAACACAGAAGCCTTTCAGAAGACTTCGGAGGAGCAACCCTAACAAATTAAAATTTGAAAAAAAAATTGTTTTGCCTACAAATGCCTCTACAGACCCTTTGGGGTTGTTGTTAACTGTCATCAAGTTGGCTGTGGCTTATGGAGACCCTATGCATGAGAGACCTCAGAGTTTCTCTGTTGTTACCAACAGATCTGTTCAGGTCTTGCGAACTCAGGTTTCTGGCTTCTTTGATTGAGTCTGCCCACCTGTAATGTGGCACAGACCACCTTCCACATTTGCAGGTTTGACCTTTGCAGATTTGATTATTTGCAAAGTGTGTGTGTGCACTCCCCCCAATTCACCTCCTCCATTCCCTTGTGCTTTCCCTGGCATGATGAAGGAAAGCATTGTTTTGTTTTCTATATTTGTTGACAGATTTTAGTCTGAACTAGAATAGATTCTGTCTCTGTAGCTTGAAGCAGCTCTGTTGGTATGCTGTTTTTTCCTGGTGATATATTTCTCCCAAGTGCTCTGGGTGTAGTTTCCACTTCATGTTCTAAAAGTGCAGATTCAGCTTCAAAGTTCCTCTTTGAATGAATCTGTAATCCTTTCACCTCTTTTTCTTTTTTTATAGTTTTCAGTGCACTGTTTCCACTGTCTTTTTATTTCCTCTTGAGCATGTACTGTATTCCTCTGCTAGCTGAAGAGCACGCTTGGTTCAAATTTCCATTTGATTTCTCATATCTTTGGAAGAGGTCTCTTGTTCTACCTTTTTTGGTTATTGTGTTCTATTTCTCTGCATTGATTACTATAATAGTTCTTTTTGTCTCTGTGTACAAATCACTGAATAGTTGCGTTCAGAATTCTGGCTCTATTTCTTTTACTTTTGCTTCTTGTCTGTATTTAACTGCTTCAGGAGTTTTATTTGTCAACCAATGATGCTTTTCTTTCTTTTTGGCTGCAGGTAGAATCAATTTGCTTTCTTCCTTGACAGTTTCCCTGGCTTTGGATCAGGGGTCTTCTGGTTCCTACTCAATTAGACTTAATAGTGCAAATCTGTTTTTTTACATTATCTTTAAAGTGTAAAAGGATGTTCTTCAGGTTATATTTAGGCACAGTGAGTGATTTAGTGTTCCTCTTTAGATTTAATTTAATTTTTGATGGTTGCCGTTCCTGATATGTGTCACAATCTGCTCCTGGTCTTGTTTTTGCAGATAAAATGAGCTTTTCCAACTTCTGCTTCTGACTATGTAGTCTATTTGATTTCTATGTTGGTCATCAGGCAATGTCCATGTATGCAGTCACTTCTTGGATTATTTGAAGAATGCATTTGCTGAGCATAGACAAGAAAGAGAGTACTTGCTTCAATCCCAAAGGATTAATAAGAGATGGCAATTACTTAGGCAGCAGCTTTGTTAAGCTGCTGACCTATATAGGCACTGCCCTTCTCCTCTAGGAGTTGTTGGACATTATCTGACCTTCCTACTGGCCTATTGTATTTCTTGGATCATGAATTATGGACTTATCTGCTGTGTATTTGGATTCCACTGGGCTCTGTTTATGCCTTTGGCATTGGGTTACTGATTAAAAGTAAGTGACTGGTTTTGAGCTGTTTCTTTGTTTGCTATTTTGCCTGTCTTATCTCTTGGTTATCAGCTGTGCAGCTCCCAGCTCTGGCTTGCTGCCAGGATTAAGAAAGGACAGATTCTTAGAATTACCATATGTTGGAAACAAGTTGAAGGCATACAACAACAACAATATGAAACTGTTTAAAATGATATTAAGTTTGATTCATATATGGCCTGGGAGGTTAGACATTGACAATTGACAGAGGGCTATTTTTTGGAAATAGCTGTAGAAAATTGAAAAGGAAAAAAAGTTGTAATGAGGTAAAGTTTTCTGAGAGAAACAGCTAGAAGGATGTCAGAGAGAGGGAGAAACAGCTGCAAAAGAATGTGTAAAACTGTTTTAATGAAGATAAAAATATTTGATATTTTGCATTATGATAGATGATTGTTTAATTGGAATGGGTGATAATTTGTTTAGCCTAATTTAGGGGAGGAGTTACTTGTTAAAGGAGGAGTCATTTGTTAAAGAGTATCAAAATTTTATTGATTTTCTGTAAAAATATACAGCAGATTATGTTAGTTTTGATTTAGCCATTATAGAAAGGAGAATGAGGAATTATTGTGGTAGAGGAGAGAGGTTTAGATTGATTACATACTATCATAACTGTTGAAGACAAGATTGGAATTCACTCTTTTTCTCTGTTCTTCCTTTTCTTTTTTCTTTTCTTTTATCTATATTGTTTTTATCTTTATTTTTTTTTTCTTATCTGTTTCTCTTTTCTTCTTTTGTGCTTGTTGCTTTTTTAAAAGGTTTACTGTATATGAAATAATCTCAACAAAAAATTATAAATGGAAAGTGCATAAACACAAAGTGAGTCTATAATGGCAACTACGGTCTGTTATAGGAGAATTCCATGCAATGGTACATAATACCATTGCATGGTCCCATGTATGATAGCTTAAGAGCCATGATGGGTAGAAGTCAGAAGAGAAATGAACCATATAGAATAAATCAGAGTTTGGAAAAATTGCTTATTTGAACTGCAATTCCTAGAATTTCCTCAGTCAGTGTGGTCAGAAAAATAACTTTTCCAACCTTTGGAATGCACAGATAAGTAATAAAACTTCTGGTGAAGGGATATGCCCTTGAATATTCTCTGTTCCATCCTTAATGTTATGTTAATGTTCCATATTTCATCCCTGAAACATTGTAAGACCATGGAAAGCCTTTTGAAATATTGAAGGGCCCTTAGGAAACCAGGCTCTTTATATATAATTTGCTTAAAAGCTGGTTGAACAATTTGACTTCTCTTGTAGTATTTTATTCATGACTGCAATATCTTTCCTCTTTTAGCCGAAGCAGAGTTAGAGGAGTCAAAGGCTGAGTTAAATATAGCACTTGGACTGAAGGATAATAGACTGTCCTGGGCTCATGTCATAAAAGAGACAAGAGATTGCTTCTGTGAGGATTAAGTGCTTTCTCAAAATAAGGAGGCTGTTTGAACAGCATTTGAGAAAAAAAGAAAATCAGAGCAACGCTATAGAATTGACCAAGTAAATTAATTTGATGGCTCAGTAACCAGCCTAAATGTGAAGATAGTTTCAGGATTACTGGGGAGTGTTGGAGCATTGTTTAAGCATCCCAAGGCATTCTCTTTTTGTCTGGATATTTCCCTGCTATAGTTCAGTCTTATTGACTTTGCACACATCAGATCACCAGTACCACCTGTGTTTGGACGATGTCCCACAGGCCACAGTTGGCAGGCAGGGCAAAATAACATGAGGCACCTACAAGACACACATAGACAAGTGATGGCTTAATTTAAACACAGTCTCTGGATGGTTTTGTCAATGCAGATTGGCCTGAACCATTTCATAGGGTTCATTCATTGGTTAGAGTAGGGGTGGGCAACTGTAGAAGGCTAGAGAGCTGCTGCATTAGCTCCCAAGGAGACCTTGGAGGGCCCTGGCTGGTTCCTCTTCTCTCCAGAATTTTGCCCTCAAACACTCTAGAGCAGTGGTTCTTAATACAGGGTCTGTGAAGCCCTTCTGTTGGATACCAACCGCTGCAACAGGTACTTCCCCAAGGTCACCCAGTATCGGAGTGGGGATTTGAATCCCAGGCTCTAGGAATCTTTAATAATAATAATAATAAAAACAAACAGACAAATAAATAAATAAATAAATAAATAAATAAATAAATAAATATTTGACTATTTAAATGTAAGTTTAAATATTTAAACCTTGAGTTAAGTTGTGGGGGTCCTTGGCAACAAATTACATTTATGGAGGGTTCCCAATAAAGAAAAGGTTAAGAACTACTGCTCTAGAGGGCATGGTGCATTTCCATCATGTTTGGGGTTTCAACAAGGGCCTCTCCTGGACCTGAATTGGACCAGGTGGACTGCAAATGTAGTAGAAATGGGGCTCACACCTCTTAGTGGACCTTTTGGAACATTTCAGGATAAAATAGTTTTTTAAAAAATGCAAAAATTATTTTTGGCCCATGGGAGGCAGGAATCCTCTAAACATTTTGGAAATGCTCTCCACGCCCTCTAGAGTTTACTTGGGGCATTCTGAAGAATTATTTTTAAATTGTCGTTATTTGACCCCTGGGGTTGCTGGGGCCACAAAAATGGCCTTGAGAGCTGCATGGAGGCCATACTTTGTCCATCTTTGAGTTAGAGTCATGATATAACCAGTTCTTCATAAAAGAACACAATCCTTTTTCAGTATTCTTGTCTAGTAATTTGATTTGTGTTTTCTGTTTCTTTTCTTTTGCTGGCATTTCTCATGTCTTAACAGTTGTTCTTCCATTTATTTCCTCATACGTGTCCACAATGGCCTTGGTAGCACTTTTTCTTGGTAGAACCACCAAAATGATGATCTTGGGTGGTCTTCTTACACCTTCTTTAATCACCTCTTCTTTTAAATGCTGCTATTTCCTTGGTATTTTATGCTGACCACCATTCAGATTCTATTACTTATGCATTTCATTCTTCTCACTGGCTTTCTCTTATCCTCACGTTCTTGAACTTTCCTTCAAATTATAAATCTTTTATAGACACGTCATTCAGAACTATAATATCTTACAATACAGTATCTTTTCAGACAGCTGACAGTATCTTACAATAGAGGAATTCCACTGGGTTCCTCTTAGAGATGACACCAGATTCCATCTGATCTTGGAAGCTAAGCAAGATTCACTCCAGTTGACACTTGGATGAGAAACCACCAATTAATATGAGGTATTGTAGGCTATATTTCAGAGGAAGGAACTGGCAAAACCACTTCTGAATGACCTTGCATAAGGCCCTTTCCACACCTTACCTTTTCTTGGTGCTGGGGTGCAGGGATCGCGTAAGCAGCCACTGCTTCAGGTCCTCAGCTGCTGCCTGCTAGTGAGCAGGCAGCGTGAAGGCTCTTCCTCTTCCTTCCGCAGTGCAGCTTCGGATTTTTCCAGGCTGCGCTGGGGCAGGAAGCATGAGCACCACGGCTCCGGAGGCTCCGCACGCATGGTAAATGCGCGCAGGGCCCTGGAGCAGTGCGTGATCGTGCACTGTTTTCAGCTAGAAGCTGAAAATGAAATAGTGTGTGATTGGCACCTACCAGCCCCAGCAGCGTCATGCAATTGCGAGGATGTCATGTGGATAGCTCCTCGCATTTGCGCGATGCTCCAGAGGCCCTTTTGCATGGCGAATGCCATGCGAAAAGGGCCAAAGAAAACTCTATGAAATTCATGGGGTCACCATAACTTGATGGGCAACTTGAGGGTACACACACATGCACACACTAGAGAAATCTCACATATTCTCCAGTTATTTGGAGAATTTAAGAGAAAAGCACATCTGTTGGTGGCTGGCTAGCTAGATGCTTCAAAACAATTCAAGGTGTGTAGGTTCAACTATATCATTATAAATACCCCTCAAAAATAAGCTTCCAGTATATAGTTTGTAGGGAAATTTCTCTAATTAAGCAATTGCTTAATGGAAATTTCTGGAGCCTGTACTATACTGGTACTGCATTATAGAATGGAGTTATCTGTCAGTTGGAGTTATCTATCAGGCCTAAATGCGTGCTGTGGACAGATATATTAATAAACAGTCCTTGAGTGTGTGTTCTTTGGCTTAGTGCTACTCAAAGTTTTGGTCTCTTGAGGAAAAAAGAAACGATTATAACCAATGCACAC
Organism: Ctenosaura bakeri; assembly: GCA_948474755.1. Taxonomy (NCBI): domain Eukaryota; kingdom Metazoa; phylum Chordata; class Lepidosauria; order Squamata; family Iguanidae; genus Ctenosaura; species Ctenosaura bakeri. The sequence continues at coordinate 110,694 of CAOLHI010004100.1, read as the reverse complement.
TAACGAAGTGCTTGTTCCTGGCAGATTGGAAGCTAATAATTGCCAGCCTTTCACATCAGATAGCTTGAGAAGCACTGCTCTGTACTATCAGACAGAAACCTCTATTCTGTGAATGAGACAAATGTTAAGTTTTGGTCTCCTGCTTTTGATATCAAGAACTGAGTCTTCTTAAGGCCTGCTGATTGAGATATGGTATATCATTATGAGCTTTTACCTCAAAAACTTGAGTATAGATGCTCAATAGAGCCCAGTCAGAGAAAGTGGGGCTCCTGACACCTCTGATAGAACTGACTTAATGGAATGTTATTTGATATAAGCTCTGTGTGTATGTGTTGCCTTCAAGATGCCTGTTGACTTATGGGGACCCCATGAATGTCATAGTGTTTTCTTAGACAAGAAGTACTCTGAGGTGGCTTTGCTTGTTCCTTCCTCTGAACAGCATTTGGTATTTGTAGGTGGTTTTCCATCCAAGTATTAATCAGGGTTGACCCTGCTTAGCTTCCAAGATCAGATGGAATCTGGTACCCTCCTTCTAGGGTATTTAAACCATGCCCATAGCTTACTGGCTGGGATTTCTGGCGGATATAGCCCCAAAAAGTAACTTTTCCAAGCACTGGTCACATGCATTTTGTGTCAAAGGTCTGGCTAAGAACCACAGTTTTATAGCCATAAGTTAAAATAAAGGACATGCGGAGTGTGTAATCTGTGTGCTGCATTGTGTTCCTATGCATTTTATTGACTTATAAAGATCTCTTGTATTTTGTGAAGCTGAGGAATCACCCACCATCTGTGAACCATATAGTAAACATATGGAAGTTAGATCTTTTGTAACTCAGATCCTGAACTTTGAAGTCTGGCTTAGGTAGGATATTGAAGTGCTGAGCCACCAGTATGTACAAAAGTCTTGCGGTCATCCAGGTGTATCCTTCTGCTTCTTCCTCATAATTGAATGTGTGTTTGCCAAAGGCTTTGTTGTTAGCTCACTTTCAGTGCTAAAGATGCTACAGTGCAGGTTAGTTTATTCAGTATGCCTTGCTGAAAGCAATATTGGTTATAGGGAAACATCTTCAGTAGCTACTAAGTCATTTTCCAGGCAGGATTCAAAGTGCTGGTTATGATATTTAAAGTCCTACATAGCTTGGGTCCATGCTATCTGAACTACTGTATCTCCCTGTATGAGCCTTCCTGAGTTTTGAGATTTTCAGGGGAAGGCTTTCTCTCAGGCCATTTCCCACACTAGGCTGTTATAGCGCTATCATTCCACTTTCAACATCCTATGGAATCCTGGGGTTTGCAGTTCAGGGAGGGGCCAGCTGGATTCCATAGGATGTTGAAAGTGGAATGATAGTGCTATAACAGTCTAGTGCAGAAATGGCCTCAGTCCCCCCCCTCACGGCACATTTGGTGAGGACTCAGAAGAGAGCCTCCTCCATGGCTCCAGATTGTGGAACTCCATCCATTTGAGTTTTGGCTGGACCCCTCTCTCCTTTTTTTTCCTGTCTGCAGGCAAAGTCCTTTTTATTCAGGCAGATCTTTAGCTGAAAATTCACATGACAGAAAGTGTTTGTGGTGTGTTTTTTAAAAATCATGATGAGTGTTTTTCTATTGTTTTAAATCTTGTTTTTAATTGCATTGTTATTTAATTCATTTAAAACTTTTGTATAAATGATGTTTTAACTGCTTTTTAAAAAAAGCTGTAGGGTGCTTTGGATCCTGCATAAGGGGACATTGAATAAATACATAAAATGAATAAAAATAGTTAAATACGGATTCATATTACAGAACTCCTAGTGGTAGAAGAGTCAAATCCCCCTATTTAGGTTCAATGTCATAACAATATCCACAGATTTGGATATGAAACCATGGACATGAGGCTGAAGCTGGGTTGTTTTCAGATGATTTCTTCCCAATTCTATTCTTTAGCTTCATAGTGTTCAAAGTCTGTTTGAAGCTTTCTCAGATGAGAAGGCCAATGAGAAGATTTGCAGTTGCAGATTTCTTGGAAAGATAACTTGCTCATACTTACTATGTGGTTTCTAATGTCCAAAAGAGAAAGCGCTTTGTATGGGATGATAGAGAAAATGCTTTAGAGAACTTTGTGATACTTTTGGTGCATGTGCACCGAACAGCAAGGAAGGGAAGCCCTCTCAGTAGCCCCTCACCAGTGCCAAAATTGCCATTAGAATTTGCTAGTATGGTGGCAGAAAGATAATTTCCTCTAAAGAACAAGGCATGTGGCAAGTTGTAAACCTTGTTTTCTAACAGTGTTGCATTCCTGGAAGCTTATAGGAAGGATGATTATATCTGTAAATAAGTTACATGTATGTTCTTGAAGGGAAGAAAAAACATTTTTTATCTTTTATTTAAATGCTGCTGAAGCACCAAATTATGGTAGCAAATTTAATCTTGCAGTGGTAGTAAATGCAACCTCTGCTGGGTTCAGGGAATGAAATTTGACCTCTGGAACCACAATGTTGCCCATCTTACCACAGAACATACCCGTTAACTCAAAAGGATACCAAAGTACATGACATGTAAAGTGGGCTTTGGCTAAGCTTCAAGTTATGCTACTGCTAGGATCTGGTTCAGGCAATTGCAGTGACAAATGTGCTGTTGGCAATCAGGTTTCAAGTTGACGAAGGGCAGGAAGGAAAAGTGAGAGAGATTATATGGCTCCTTAGTAGGTCTAGATGCTTGAACCTAGGAGCTGGTTGGTGTGTCAGGGCTTCATATGGTGAAGGCTTTATAGGACCTTGGTTTCTGAGGTCTGCTAACAGTGTTTGACTAGAACTGCCATCTACAGGGTACCCTTTATCTACAAATCTTCATTTATCTAGTAGATTGGAAAACGACAGTTTTGGTGGTACAGATATAAGGCACCAAAACTGGTTGTTAAGAAGTCCTGATTTTCATCCTTTCTCTCTCAACCCCTGTCCATCTCATATGAGGAAGATGCTATGAGGATCCTACGATGGCAGAATATTTGAAGAACTTCACTTTAGTTTAGTGCACAGTTTTGACCACAAGGAGTTCAAGTCACACTGTCCCTAAGCACATGGTAAAGCCAGGCCAACAATGTCAGCTTTGCATAACACTTCTTGATTTAAGCTGCATTTTTTATTTTAAAATCAGTCTGATCTGAAGAAAATCCCTTGACTCCCAAGAAAAAAGGTACAAAAGTTCATGCTGACATTTTGGTTTGGTTGTCTTTGACCAAATGATCAAATATTCATGTAAGTGTCTTGGTCTTGCTGTGATGGCAGCAGACACAGATCACTGAGAATGTTTTGTTACAGCTGATAATTGTCCTCATAGAACCTTCTTTCCTCATTTCATTCTCCCTTCAATGAAGCAACTTTTCACACCTAACCAGGCCTGTATTTTCCCTCATTGTACCTGTTCCGTGGCCTGTAACTTTTTAACTTCCAACATCTCGTATATTGTGTGTATGTTTTAAAATACATTGCACGTGCACACACCCACACAGCTTATTCAGTGGAGAGAGTTGCCCTTTGCCTATAATTTTGATGAGACTGTGTTAATGTGTCATGCCATCTTCTACAGGGTTAACAATTGTGTGTGTGTGTTGTTGTTTTTTTGCAGAGATGCATTAAAAAGCCCATTCTAGCCACGTGTCCCATTCATTTCTGCTGCTGCTAGTCTTGTTTCTCTTATACAGTCTCTTAGAATAGACTGAGGCTGGGACTCATAAACTGCAGTAGCATTTTACATATCTGCAGCCAACTAGAGTTGATTACAGCCCTTGAATTCTGCTTAATATCAATCAATGCCATACAAAAGAAGACTAATAGTTGCTGTTAAAGTCTCAGTTACATAATGAATGGGTTTCCACTGGCAGTGACAGGTACAAATACTTACATTTCTAAACAATGTGCAGATCAGCTTCTGTTCCTTTCCTGGAACTAAGGCCCTTTTCGCACCTTACCTTCGTTGCGGCAGTGGGGAGCGGCGCTCATGTGAGCAGCCATTTGCGTGAGCCGCTCACGGCAGCCCTTCTGCCTCCCGCAGCAGCTTGCCGGTTGCGCGACCGTCGCGCTAGCACCCCGCCCCTTCCTTCTGCAGTGCAGCCTGGGAGCTGTAGGCTGCACTGGGGGAGGAAGCGCGACTGGGCCGGCTTGTTTGGCGCACCGCACGCAGGTAAGTGCACGAGGGCCCTGCGAGCATTGCGTGACTGTGCAGTAGTTTCAGCTTAGAGCCGAAAATAAAAAAATTCATGGGCGGCCCACTTTAGGCTCATGAGCATCGCATTAGTGGGAGTGCGTCGTATGGACTAATGCTCCCATTCACACGACGCTCAAGGGGCCCTCGCGCAAAAAAAAACCTGTGTGCGAAAAGGGCCTAAGAAAGCTCTGCCTTCTTTTAATTTTTTCTTAAGGTGAATTCCTGAGAAAATCAAACTTCAGTTGAAGATTAAGATTGCCATTTCTTCTGTTCCCTTAACGTTTGCCCAGCTGGGATAAATTGGACCAGAGATCTCAACCATAACATCCTTCTGGAAGAGTGGGAAAAATTTGGAAAAATAATATGTATACTCAAGATCATATGCCCTTCAAGAAAATGTGTTGAATATGGTGCATCCATGGCATTTGACACCCAACAGACTAGCCAAAATGAACAAGAATATGAACAATCACTGTTGGAAATGTGAAGACCAAGTGAGTTCCTTTTATAACATGTGGTGGGGATGTGATAAAGCAAAGAGATTCTGGTATGCCATACGAGCCAGTATGCAAAAAAATTTGAAAATAAAAATTGAATTAATTCCTGAATTTTTTTATTGGGAATTTTTGGTGCAGATAACAGTATGGATTACTGTACTAAAAGATTAGTTTGGCATTTGATTGTGGCAGCCAGACTTCTCTGTGCTAAATACTGGAAATCGACTTACATCCCCACATTTGATGAATGGTTAGAAAAAGTTACTGAAATTGCACAGATGGACAAAATGATTTATAGATTGGAGAACAAGATGGATAGTAAGTTCTATAAGGCCTAGGAGTTGTTTACAGTATTTTTTCAAAATAAGAAAATTCCAACCAATGGTCTTCAACGTTGAGTATCTGGAGTGAGTAGGGGATTCCTTTTTGGACTTAGCTTAATTAAAGTCTTATCTCTAGTTTTATGGGGGAATATGCTATATTTCAAAATACAGTATATCCTCAAAGAATAAGTAGGAATGATGTAATTTATTGTTAAAACCTGTAATTATAAATTTTTGACTGTAATCTCCAGGTAATATTGTGGAGGGAGGGGAAGAACGAGAAGAAGTTTTGATGTGATTGGTTTTTCTTTGACAGAACAGAGATGAGAAGGAATATCATTAATATTATGTGTGAGACAATAAGAATATATTGTGAATAATGGTATTGTTATTATATAGCTATTATATAATCAGAGGTTGATGTAGATCTGCAATATTCAGAACATTAGTTTCTCCCTTTCTAATACGAGGAGGTATATTTCATGATATTCTAAGAATATAATAAGGCTGTTTCTCACTCAAGGGGGAAGTTCTTTATGTTTTTGTCTATAATCATGTAATTAGGATGTAGTAATTGTACTATTTGAACATATTGTATATATTGTAGTAGTATGTTCGTAAGTGGTTATGTGTAGATTGTATGTTGGAATGTTGGTATGTAGTCTAATAAAAATATTTAAAAAATTTTTTTTGCCCAGCTGGGGATGAAGGGGTAACAGGAAATCTTTCCTGTACAGTCTATCATTGTGCCAGAGAAAGGATCAGAGGGTGAATCTCTATCTACTATGCGGCTGTTAGAGATATTGCCTTGGCTCATAAGAAAAGCGAAAGTTTATAAAGTTTGCAGAAGGGATGTTTCTTGTATCTCCTACCCCATGTAATTCCCTGTACCCCTCACAAAGATACTTGGCACTTGTGGTCAGAGCAGTAGTGGCTGGAGGCTTTAGAATCAATGGGGGCAGTGAATCCGCTTTGGATTTTAATCCAAAGTTTAAGAGAAGTTGCAGATCTTCAGTTACATTTCGCACTTTGGATAGGTCTTTTAATGCTTAGTCTAAAACTTGTCATCAAACTGACATAAGAGCCACCAACCTCCTCTGGGTCAGGGCACTCCTAAACAAGATGGGCAGGTCACACAATTTTGTGTGACTCTTTTTGCCACAACACCCCCCACTTCTCCCCATTGTTCAGGAGTGATCCCCAAATTTCAAAGAGGTTTGGGGAGCAAAAGTGGCAGAAGTAGAGGAGTATGGAATGCATAATTATCTTTCAGTAAACCTTCTGGACAAAGCAATTTTGTGGGGAGGGAGATGGGAGAACTGTGAATAGAGGAACCCAATCAAACAATGTTTCTGAGCTGATGCTTCCCCCTACCCCCACTGGACATTCATAATAATTTAAATCAGACATTTGCCTCTTTTAAATTTGCCAAAATAGCATTTTTTCTGCAATTAGAGAATTAAAGGTGTTATTCATTTTCATCTTTCAACATTAGGAACTGTCAAAATGATAAAGTATTTTAACACAATTCACACTTATGATATAGTGTTGTGTTTTAATTTAGAATAGATGACAAGTTACCATACTGAAATATATAAAATTTTATTTTAAGATAGTTTTTTCTTAATTGACTTTCCAAAGTATTTGAGCATGAGAACTGAGTTTCAGCTCTTTTCCTCCATATGTCTGGGTTTCTTTGCTGATACAGCCAGAAGAGCTGGCTAGAAGTTTTGGAGAGATCCTTTATGGATTTGGTGACAGCTATCAAGAAGAACTGGAAAATACACTGAACCACATCATATTAGATAAATAGCTAGGGATATGCTAAAGTTACACACATTTGTGAATGCTTTTGTCTAACTGCCCCCAGATCATCTTTAACTTTGGTGATTATTCAAAGGGGAGACTGCTAACACATTGAGTGCATCCTGAGTCCAGTTGTAGATAATATAAACAAACTGTATAGAGCTGAATCTTGGCTTTTTTTGCTGCCTTCCATCAGATTGCATCAGCCATTGTACCTTCTAAGAGATTCTTCTTGGTCATGTCTACTCACATCTCACAGTGTTGATGCCCCCAGATCAGAAGTATTGTTGTTCTCATCCCTTATTTTACTTGTATTCTAATAGGCTTTTTGTCCAGACATAAGGTTCTGTTAGGTTCACAATAATACATAGACATATCTTCTAATACATCAAGGCTTCTGTCATATTATACCATATGTGCTATACTCTTATACTGTTCTTTTTGTGTGCCTTCAAGTTATTCCCAACTTATGGCAACCCTGAAGTGAACTTATCAGAGGCTTTTCTGGGGCTGAGAGGGTGCGATACACTCAAGTTCACTCAGTGGGTTTACATGGCTGAGCATGGTCTCCAGGGTTGTAGTCCCAACACTCAAAGCACTATACTACACTGGGATTCAAAGTGCCCATACTCCTCCTAATAGTTCCCATAGTCACAGCTCTAAAAAGAATTTAAAAATGCATGCAGCTTTGTTGATCTATCCACAAGCCAGTCCTAGCAATTTTCATTGCCACTGGGTACAGGTCTTTTGTAAAGCCAATGGATCTTAATTGCCCATTCAAGATCAAGCACTAATACGGGGGTAGCTCACAACAATGTAGTGTTGCTGGAAGAAATCAGATTCCTCACCAAGTTACTGAAAAGATTGCAACTAAGCTTCAGAAAACCTTGAGGGGAAGTGATTGCAGATTATGTCATTGTTCTTGCTAATCAAACAGTTCCAGCAATCTGACCCCCTAAGCCATGAGTGATGTTTACTGTGTCAGGGCCCCTAATCTTCCAGTGCTTTCCTTCTCAGTCAAAGGAAAATCAATCATATAATACTGTCCCTTGACACTTCACATCTTGGAGAAGTGCATAACAATATTCTTTTAATCCCACAGGAGCTGTTATTTAAGCAGCTGCTCTGACATTTTCAATGAAAGGAATAGGGTATGGAAGGAGGAAGGGGGAGAAAGCAATCTTTCCAAACCACCTTGACAGAACACATTTCTTGATAGTAGCCTCCAAAAGATAGTTCAGATGCAGCCATGATCATCAGCTAATGACTGTCTATTCAAGGCAAGACTTAAATAAATTAAATGACTGTCTTAAATAAAAGCTCCCTCTGGGACAAGACGCTTCATATTATGTCAGAATCCCTCTGATAACTAATGCATAGGATGGGCTATATTGTTTCTTAATAAGTAAGTAAAATTCACTGTGCCTTTTCATGGATTTTGCTCACATTATATCGTGTGATGCAACCTGAAGTGGTGTATGTGAATGCATGCCAGTCTCCATAAAGCTTGCTATACCAGCTACCATTTGCTGCAGGTACCTGGAGGACATTCTTCCATTTCTCTTACCAGCACTGCTAACTCTGCTCACTCATTCTCCTCAGCAGCCTCCATGGGTAAGAAACCAGAAGAACACAGAAGCCACTGTGATACTTTCTTTTTAATTTTTTGCTGGACCCGAAATGCTGAGGACAGTGTGCTGATGCACAATCAGTGGGGCATGGATGAGAGGGCTGGAGCCAACACTTGGAAAAGCAAAGTCAGACTTTACAAAAACAGATTGGCACAAGAGCAGCAGGATTTTATTTTTTAATGTGTGTGGTAGGGGATGAAGTTAGAGGCTAACTGAATAGTAGTGATGTATACTTGAGTCGATAGACTCAAACTCAAGTCAGACTTAAGTTGCTTCAGTGACTCGGCTCGGACTCTACTTGGCCGTGAATGATGCACTCACTCGACTCGACTCGAGACTTGCATATTTTTAATGACTGACTTGATGCCCTTGGTTCAGTAACATAAAGCATTCATCCAGAAACCTTATGACTTTGAACAATGCTTCCGTCTCTTTTTGCTTATTTGTCACATGACAATCTATCTCAAGCCCAAAGTGTGGATGCATTTCTCAGAGGGGAACAGGAAACAGGTTAGGCAAGGGGTTTGAGACAGGCTTGAGGTCTGCCCAGCAGCCTATCCCCACTGCATATCAGAGGAGCCTTCTAAAACATTTCCTAAGAGCCAAAGACAAGACTCGCTCCCCAAAGTGCAAGGTGCATTTCTCAGAGGGGAACAGCAAGTGTGTTAGGCAACGGGCTTGAGGAAGAAGGATCCTTCCTTTTAAAGCTTTTGAATCTTCAGTAATGGGAAGTAAGATAGGATCTTATTCCTCAATTCTGAAGCTGCAGATGGCAAAATTGCAAATGTGGAGAGCCGACTCTGCTTAAATTGTTAAAACTGACTTTTCATTCTGTCCAGAAATTCAGGAATACAGGTTGGAGTATGAAGTTGGCTCCCAGACTTGATAATTGACTCGAGACTTGACTTGAAAGTATCTTCAAGGACTTGAGACTTGACTTGAGACTTGAAGGTAGAGACTTGAGACTCAACTTGAGATTTGGAGTAAAAGACTTAAATACATCACTGCTGAATAGACCTTTACTGTATATCTTCCAACTATCCTGATTTATCCAGGGCAACCCTATTAATTTTATGTCATTTACTTTTTAAGCTGATTTTAAAATGTCCCAGTTTCTTTCTCCCCTTCCCACATTCCCCTTTGACCTCAGCTTTCTTCAATTGCTGCACACTGAGTTCAACATTCAAAAATTAGTTGCGCTGATAACTTAAGAGGAAGGAGGGGAGAGAAAGGGGTGGAATCCTGCTCTTCCCAGTAGGCTCAGTCAAAAGCAAACTGCTGCCCCCTTTCCTAGTTTGGCTGGCTGTTTGTCCTCATTAATAATCTTTACCATCTTTACGCCACTTTGATGTTGCTTAGCCACACTTGTCCAGTTTTCATCTATGATATGTTGGAGCATATGTTTTATTATTAGTGTATAAGAGGTTTTCCAAAAACCAAAAACTTCTTAAAATTTGTGGAATGAACTACATGCCAATACCTGTGGGTGGGAAAAAGTCACTTCTTTCCTTCAAAGAAAGTTGTCAAGACACAGATAGAATCTATTTTTCCCTTCTGTCCTTGCAAAACTTTTATAAGGTTCCCAGCGGAAAGATTTATTGTCCATAATTTGATTTGTCTCCTTTTAAAGCAGCCCAAATCCAAACAAGTTCTCTCTTTTTTGAATGTGTTTAGTTTACTTTGAGTAAGGCAGAGGTATTTATAGCTTCTGGCTTAGTTTCTGAAATAGCCATCTTCCCTTTCTTCCTTCCTCAGATTCTGTTGATGGTTTATCAAATTTGTATCAGCCAGGGAACAGGGAGCAGTAAATAGGCTCATTTTTGTCCAGATAAAAAAAGGGACAGTTCATTGTTTTTCTTGCTATGCAGCTAGCCTCTAATGTAGCCCTTCTGATGTTAACCTTCTGCTTTCCAAAGTGCCCCCAAAAAGCCTCTTCAAATCAGGATTTCCTATGACTAAACTGTAAAGAGCAAAGTGTGAAAAGAGTGCTTGGAAAATAAGAGCTTGGAAAAGTGATCATACTAGTTGTGAGAACCTAGAGGTAGTAGATCAAAAAATTTAACTTTTCCAAAGTTCTGCTGAAGAGGAACTAAATTGTATGGGAAAGAGGAAGTAAAGGAGTAAAAGCTGATTCAGGCCATTTCCGCACTAGCCTGTTATAGCGCGATGATTCCACTTTCAACATCCTCTGGAATCCTGGGGTTTGTAGTTTCGGGAGGGGCCAAAACAGTCGGCCCCTCCCGAAACTGCAAACCCCAGGTCCAGAGGATGTGAAAGTGGAATCATCGCGCTATAACAGGCTAGTGCGGAATGGCCTCAGTTTTTTTTTAACCTCTACCCCGTCTCTTGAGGGATAAAACACGAGACACAAATACACATGCATGGTTCTCCCTCCATATTCACATATTTGACCTTCACAAATTTGATTATTCACGAGGTGCCTGTTTGCCTCCTCCACATTCTCTGCCTCCCATTTCCTGACCTTTTGGCCAGGCGTATTGCCTTTCTTCTCTATGCCCCAGCAAAAGGCAAGCAAATGGGAGATAGGCTCACATGCATGCAAGCCTTTTCCTCTCCATTCTCGTGCCTCTTGCCTGTGTGGGCAGGAAGAAGGCAGTGTTTGCAAGGGATGGGCAAGCAAACCGAGAAAGGGGGAAAGGCTTTTTTTTCCCCCTTCCACTGGCTTGCCTCTCACATATGTGGCAGGAAGAAGGCAGTGTGCGTGAGCGGAGGGGGGAAGTGCTTCCCTTCCACTGGCTTCCCTCTCACCCATGTGGGCAGAAAAAAGGCAGGGCATTCAAGTGACAGGCAGGACAATGGAGGGGGGAGCCCCTGGAGGGAATGGGAGGGGGAGAACTCACTCAGATGGCAGGGGCAGTTATTCACAATTTTTTTTTTTACTTTTGTGAGGGGTCTGTGCTTCAAACCCTCACAAAAGTCGAGGGGTTACTGTAGATAAAAATACATCTTCTTGTCAATGACATAAGGCTTATGAGAAGAGAACCCCTACATGATAGCTTTTTTTCTTTGAAGAGTATAAAGTAAAATGTATGACAATATGTAGGATCGAGAGATGAGGACTGTACCTCCTCTAATTAGGATTAGAGACTGGCAAGTTACTTTAAAGGAATAGTTAGAAATAGTTGTAGCTCCAAGGCCTCTCAAAGGTAATGAGTTGCTGTTACAGTTACAAATTTGACAAAACAACTCTAATTTTCCTGTTTCCCAAAAGCAACCAAAATAGTTGCCTGAAATAAAAGCCCTGAGTGCTTCCAACCTCTGCACTTTCCATCTGTGTCATCCCCTCAACATCCACAACATTTCACAAAGTAGCAGCGTGAAGCAGCACTGGGGCCAGATCTCCATAACTGTAAAACTAACATTACAATTACATTTGCGCTACCAAAATGATGTTCTTCTTCGTGGTCTCTGTGCCTCATACAATAGGAGCTTTCGCGCCTGCGCGGTAGCGTTCGGAAGATTCTAGAGCTCGCTGGCTTGGCGGAGGGAGCCCCTCCCCCCCCGGTCGTACTGCGCATGCTCCTCCTGCCGAGCCGCGGTCTCTCCTCAGTTCTTTCTTGTCCGCCTCAGCGTACAGAAGGTTCTTCTCATTGGCTTGCATTTCTTGCTGCGTAGTTGTTGGATTTGGATTGGAATTGACCTCGGACTGTTTCTTGACTTCCTTCGGTTTTGGGTACGTTTTGCACTTTTTTTTTTTTGGACTTTTGGGCTGTTTTTGGCTTTTTCCTCGGCTGGGTCTTCGACTCGGCGCGGCGTCTTCGGACTCTCCCTCCCCGCCCTTGCCCCGCGGTTTATGTCGGCTTTGTTCAAGTCCTGCGCCTCCTGCGGAAGGAAGGTCGCCCTTTCGGACCGACACTCGAAGTGTCTTTTTTGCTTGGGTGAGGGGCATACGTCAACTTCCCCGCGTGTAGGGAGTTCACCCACCAGACACTCCGTAACCGGGCGGCGAGGTTGAAGTCTTTTTGTTGGGAGCAGTCTCTCCGCGCCCAAAGACCGTCCCCGCTCCGATGGAAAAAGGACTTTCTCCACCCTCCTCCCCCTCTCCAACGGCCGCCGGGACCTCGGTACCGTCGGTATCGAAGCCCCCGGTACCGGTGATGAAGCTACCGAGGATCCCGAAGATCTCGGCGAGTCGGCCCGAGACGACCCCGCGGCCTCCTCTTCGAAACCGCTGACTTCTGCGCAGAAGAAGCGCCCTGCTACCGAGGAGGTAGCCAGGGAAAAGAAGAGGAAGAGGAAGGAGAAGCGGCACCCTCCGGAGACCGCCAGGCCACCGACCCCGCCGCTACCCAGTTCACGGCAGAGTCGGCCCTCTCCGACGTCCCGGAGGAGGAAACGCCGCAGGCCCAGGAGATCCTGGAGCTATCGGACGACGACCAACCCGTCGAGGCCGCCCAGCCTCCGAAGCTAGTCGTGGAGACTGTGCCGCCGAGTCGCCGTCCATCTCCGGAGCGCCACGTGGACACCCCGGGCCGGAGACGTTCCTCCCCCCGGCGTGGCGAATCCCGATCTCCGGGCCACTGGGCCAGGCCTCCATCCCCGCGGTCGGGAGATGCGCCTGGAGAGCGTGCGCGCGGGCGAGAGTGCTCATTCCCCCGGCTACTTGGGGAGATATGCGCTGGAGCAAGGATGGCACGAGCCCCCGGGCTCCTACTATTCTTACTCGCCCTCCTACCGGGACCGCTACCATCCGGACCCTAGATCTGGTCCCCGCGGCCCCGCTCCCGCTCGCCGCATCGGGAGCGCCACTACTCCCGCCACGGGCGATCGCCGAGGCGTGGGTCCCCGAGCTCCCACGCTCCCCGGGAGCCGTCGCCCCGCCACAGACCGGTCTCCCCGCCGCCACGGACAACGGCCACGGCGACCAGGCCGCCCCCCCAGGCCACCCCGGCCCGAGCGGGAACCTCGGCTACGTCGACGACGCAGGCGGCGTCGCACCCGAGACCATCGGTACCGCCCCGGAGACCGTGCAGGCCCCGACGGTACCGCCGGCCGCTCTGCCGACGCAGCCGGCACAGCAGCGGCCTAGAGAAGGGGAGAAGACCGCGCGCTCGCCATCCCCGTCCGACGAGTCCTACGAGTCGGACTCGGACTCCGCGGAATCCACGCCGTCCTCCCACGAGTCACCGCCGCTGGACTTCGGAGACCCGCTCCCGGAATCGGCGCCGGAGGACGTGCGCCAGTTTTCCGCAATCCTCCTCCGGATGGCGACGGCGCTCGGCCTCAAGGTGACGGAGCCCGCCCCGCAGGCGCAGGACCCGGTCTTCCAATACCTCGAGACCCGGCCTCCATCGACCGCGCCGCTCCCGTTCCTCCCGACCCTGGCGGACGCGTTGAAACAGCCTTGGGCGAAGCCGGCGTCCGCACAGCCTACCCCGCATAGGCTCGAGCACCTCTACAGGACTCAGAGGGAAGGAGCGGAGTTCCTGTTCAACCACCCCGTCCCGAACTCCGTGGTGGTGGAGTCGTCGCAGACGCGAGGTGGCAACCGGGCACACACCACCCCGCCCGCCCAAGAAGGCCGGAAACTCGACGGCTTCGGGAGGAGGTTCGATCGGCGGCGTCCTTGGTGTCCAGGACCGCCAACACCATGGCCTGCCTGGCGGCCTATCATCGAAACCTCTTTGACCGCCTGGGCCCCCTCCTGGCTGACCTCCCGGAAGAGTCCCGCGCGTCTGCCACGCAGATTTTCGGAGAGGCCGTGGCGGTGGCTACCCAACAGCTCGCCACCTCGAGGCATGCCGTGGAGGCTACCTCGAGGGTGATGGTCGGCGCCGTGGCCCTCCGACGCCACGCGTGGCTCCGCTCCTCCGGACTCCAGGAGGACAGTCGCCGGAGAAAGAGGACCTCCCCTTCGACGGGCAGGGGCTCTTTCACACGTCCACGGACGAGGCCATGGACCACCTCGTGAAGGCCCGGCTGACGGCGAGGAAGATGGGGATCAACCAGCCCCCCAGGCTCGCCGGTCCTCCAGTCCAGATCGTCCTGGCGGAGGTCCTCCTCGTCCTCGGCCTACCAGTCCCGGTCCCCGCGCTCGACCGCCTCGAGACCGCCCGCGGCGCCCGCCAGAGGAGGCCCTTCCGACGACAGCCTCCGCCGTCGAAGAAGTCGTCGTCTTCCGGGGGAGGGCACGCTTTGATGCCTCCCGCAGGACACCACCGATGCCGTCCTTCGCCCCTCCAGCAGACCTCATCCATCACCCGGACCTGGCCAGACACCTCGACCGATGGCGCGAGATCACCACGGACTCCTGGGTACTTACCATTGTCCGCCTGGGTACGCCATCGAGTTCCGGGATATTCCACCACGGGGCGTCTACTACTCCACCCCGGCCAGCCCGGCTCTGCTGGAGGAAATCCAGTCCCTGCTCGACAAAGGAGCGATCGAGAGGCTTCCGCCTTCGGCCAGGACCACCGGCTTCTACTCGAGGTACTTCGCCGTACCGAAGGCGGACGGGTCCCTACGCCCCATCCTGGACCTGCGGGGAGTGAACGAGTACATCCCTCCCAAGAGGTTCAAGATGGTCACGCTACCGTCGATCCTCCCATTCCTACGCCGAGGGGACTGGCTGGCATCCATAGACCTCAAGGACGCCTACTTCCACATCTCGATCCGCCCCCAGCACAGACGGTACCTGCGCTTCGCGATCGACGGTACCAGCTACCAGTACCGGGTTCTGCCCTTCGGACTCTCCACCGCACCCCGCGTGTTCACGAAGTGCATGGCTCCCGTCGTCTCCTTCCTGCGGACGAGAGGCGTCTCGATCTACCCCTATCTCGACGACTGGCTATTGGTGGCGTCCTGCAAAGACAAACTTTACAAAGACATTCACCTTACCCTGACGTGGCTTACCCGGCTCGGGCTCAAGGTAAACCCCAAGAAATCCCACCTCGAACCCACCCGCCTCCTCGACTTCATCGGGGCGACCCTCGATACCGTGGCGGGAAGGGCCTACTTACCGACGGAGAGGGCTCGGACGCTCACGCGCGCGGCGCGGGCGGCCACCCAGGCCCCGACGGTGTCGGCCAGGACGCTACAGCAGCTGCTCGGCTACATGGCGGCGACCACGGCCGTCACCTACCTCTCCAGGCTACGAGCGCGACCCCTGCAGCACTGGTTCGTCAGGGTCTTCGACCCGCTCCGGGACGAGCAGTCCCGCCGCTACCGTATTCCCCCCGAGATCCGGCAGACTCTCCTGTGGTGGCAGTCCCACCGGAACCTGATGTCGGGAATGCCGTTCCGCCAGCCCAGGCCCTCGGTCACGATAACGACGGATGCGTCCCTGCTGGGCTGGGGGGCCCACGCCGGGGACCTCCGGGTCAAGGGCGCCTGGATGGACGACGAGACGTCCCTCCACATCAACGCTCTGGAGCTCCTCGCCATCCACAAAGCCCTGATGGCGTTCCGGCACTTGGTGGCGGGCCGCGCCGTGTTGATCCTCACCGACAACACGACTGCCATGTGTTATGTGAACAGGCAAGGGGGGACCCACTCCACCACTCTCCTGACCATCGCGCTCGCCCTCTGGAACTGGTGCGTCTCCCTGAGGATCCACCCGCTGGCGGTTCACCTGGCGGGGCAGGAGAACACCATGGCGGATGCTCTCAGCAGGGACACCTCCTCCTACCACGAGTGGTCCCTGGCCGACGACGCCTTCCGGATGCTCCGACACCGGTGGGGCGAGCCGACGGTCGACCTCTTCGCGACCAGCCAGAACGCGAAATGCCGACGCTTTTGCTCCAGGGCGGGTACGATCCCCGCTCCATCGGCGATGCGTTCCAGATCCCGTGGGACAAGGAGCTCCTGTACGCCTTCCCGCCGTTCCCGCTCCTCGGTCGCGTCGTCTCGAAGATCATATCGGACGGAGCCGACGCGATTCTGGTGGCACCGACTGGCCGAGGCAACACTGGTTCGGCCCTCTGATCGAGGCCTCGCGGGGGAGGATCCTCAAGTTCCCGCTAGCGCCGGACCTGCTCTCCCACTCCAACGGCCAGGTGCTGCACCCGGACCTCCCGGTATTGGCCCTCCATGCCTGGAGGATATCGCCGTAGACGACCCGGCCATCGGTACCGTCTTGACCGCGGCGAGGAAGGAATCGACACGGAGGAACTACCACTATAAATGGCAGCGGTTTGTCGCCTTCGCAGAGGAGCGACGGGAACCGACGTCCCCGGCCGGCCTCCGGACCGTCCTCCACTTCCTCCTCCACCTGCGACAGCAAGGCCTTGCCTTCACATCGATCAAGGTCTACCTCGCCGCGATCGTGGCGTACCAACCGCCGGGATCGCCCTCGGCGGCCCTCTTCCGGGATGATACCGTCGAGCGATTCCTGAAGGGCCTGCAACATCTCTACCCGCCGGTATCGCCCCCGCTACCGTCGTGGTCGCTATCGCTGGTGCTATCGCAGCTCACGAGGCCGCCCTTCGAGCCGATGGCGACAGCGGACGACAGGCTCCTGGCGATGAAGACGGCGTTCCTGGTGGCGATCACCTCGGCCAGGCGAGCCGGGGAACTGGCGGCGTGACGCTCCGACGACCCCTTCCTGGTCTTCCACCGCGACAAGGTGATCCTCCGGCCTGACGTCTCGTTCCTGCCGAAGGTGGTGTCCACCTTCCACCTCAACCAGGACATCGTGCTCCCGGCCTTCTACCCCGAGCCGACCTCGCCCCTGGAGCGGGCCCTGCACTCCCTGGATGTCCGTCGGGCCCTCGCCTTTTACACGGATAGGACGGCGTCCTACCGACAGACTCCACACCTCTTCGTCTGCTACGGCAGGCGGAAAAGAGGCCACAAGGTATCATCCCAGCGACTCTCCAAGTGGGTCGCGCAGGCTATCCACTTGGCATACCAACTGGCCAAGAAGCCTCCGCCGGACCTGCTTCGGGCCCACTCCACCAGAGCCGTGGCCACGTCCGCGGCCCTCCTGCGAGGGGTCGACCTGCCGGAACTGTGTCGTGTGGCGACCTGGGCTCAACCGTCGACCTTCATCCGCCATTACAGGCTCGACTGCCGTTCCAGGCAAGATGCCCGGTTTGGTCGTGCGGTGCTGGCCTCTGTCCTCTAGGGTCTGGGACCTGACCCACCATCCTACAGGTGAGCTATACAGTCTCCTATTGTATGAGGCACAGAGACCACGAAGAAGAACAGGTTGCTACCTGTAACTGTAGTTCTTCAGTGGTCATCTGTGCCTCATACACACACCCGCCCTGCCTTCCCCTCTTCAGGTCCCATGTTCTTCGGCGGACCAGAACTGAGGAGAGACCGCGGCTCGGCGGGAGGAACATCCGCAGTACGACCGGGGGAGGGGCTCCCTCCGCCAAGCCAGCGAGCTCTAGAATCTTCCGAACGCTACCGCGCAGGCGCGAAAGCTCCTATTGTATGAGGCACAGATGACCACTCGAAGAACTACAGTTACAGGTAAGCAACCTGTTCTTATCCGTCATTAAGTTACAACTGCAAACCCATGCAGTTGTCTTAGTTATTGAGGAAAGACACAATTCAAAAGTAAGGAGTTATTCGTAGCTAGATGCATCCAGGCTCTGGTTAGAAGAATTGAGTAAAGATACAGCAAAAGAAACAGGCCGTTTCTGCACTACACTGTTATAGTGCTATTATTCCGCTTTCAACTTCCTGTGGAATTCTGGGGTTTGTACTTTACTGAGGCTAAAGAGCTCTCTGGCTGAGAATTTTAAATGCTCCTCCCTAAACTGCAAACCCCAGGATTCCATAGGATGCTGAAAGTGGAATAATAACACTGTAACAGTATAATGCGGAAATGGCCACAGGTCTGCTCTTAATCTTTGTGTGTATCCTTTTGAATACATGGAGCTCCTGACATTAAAATTGTCCTCATTGTATGACATGGCAAAAACAGCCCCATACTTGGGTCAATGCCACATGGAACACACAGTTTACACCTCTTCTATTGAAAGCAAAACACTTGAGTAAGGATATAAATCCACAACTGTACAAATGTGAGAAAGAATAATTATTGCAAAATTTTTCCCCGGCACAGGTGAAAATAAATATTACTCTTCAGCATTCTCCTTGTATTCAAAAGTCCACAGTATTCAAAGTATGGCGGAAAAACTACTCAATGGAGAAAAATGTCGGAATTTGGACACATCCCTTTTCTGTGTAGAAATATGTTTCTAGCACTGGAACGGTATTTTCTGCACAGGAAACCTGTTTTCTGTTTTAACAACTCCCTCCCCCCAGGTTTCTTTTCTCTGAAGAATAATTCCCCCTCAATACTTTGTGATGTTGAATACAAGGAGAAAATTGTTCAGAATTCTTGCTGGTCTATAATTCTTCCCAACTAGATTTCCTGGCTCTTGGGAAACCCATTTTTTGAGTCAGGCATGAATAACTGTGAATATTCTTTCTACTCATACATTTAAGTGCACAAACAAACTCCATAATGTTTACTGAAGCCTCCTTACATCTTTAAGAAGCCTTTGGATCAGACAGCTTACCTTCATATATCAGAAGATGCTCTGGACCATGACATTCTGAACTGAAAGAATGGTGAGAAGCGAACAAAGAGGGAAAGCAGAAGGCAAGAAACCCACTTTTTCTAAGGAGAAATAAATAAAAAAAATGTTATCCAAGAAAATGGGAACAGTGATTTTTTTTTTTTAAATGAGTTATCTGATTCAATTGTGTTCACTCTTGAAGGCTGGGGGACAATCAAAATGAGTAACATTAATAAGAATTGCTAAGAATTGCTCTGATGAAGGATTGTTATAATTAAAAGGATCAGAAATGCATTGCAATAATCCTTTTTTTTTTGGTCTTGCCCATTGTTTGTTTACTCTGCGTAAAATAAAAAAGGTGGCAATTTTTTCTCTTGACTGGGTAAAGGCTGATTATACAGTGTTTGGCTGAATAATGCAAAGCAAATTAAACCCGTAATAGCAATTTAAGCATGACAGTTATCTTATAAAGCAGCAGGTAGACGCTCACTTACACTGTATGATGCTTCACATTTCACCTCTGTAGAAAACAATTTAAGAAAAACATATTAAAGATAATTAGATTTGATTTAGATTTCCTGCTGCTTTGGTACCTGATTGGCATGCTTTATTGCTATATTTGCTTCCTATGCTGCATAAGGTTTCATGCTGAACAAATTGGCATGCATCTTGTCCAAAATACTTGAACAAAATCAGTTTTTTTAAAAAGGAACAAATTCCATTTATGCATCAGAGTTTCTCTTCTTGTTTAACAATTAAACAACAATTTAAAGCCTTTAAGTCAATTAACTGTTTTAGTTTTAAAAGGTGGAACAGTTTAAATAATTGATTTGAAATGCAGCAGTGATGGCCACAAAGTGAAGACAAATTTGGCTTTATAAAATAGGATTAGCCTGCTAGATGAGCATGAGGTCAAGATAAATACTTTAATCTTCAGGTTCCCTTGAACAAATCAGTAGAATTTGATACCACGACCATGATTCCGTTGCACCTGTTTTCCAAAGAGGAACTGAGAAAAAAACAAAAAAAATATTCTTCTGAAGTATTTTCCCCATAGTCATCTGTCATGTGTCACAGAAGTTATTCTATGGGAAAAATCTTTCTTTGCACAAAAAGGTGTTTTCTGAGCAGAAAACAGTTTTTTGTGTGTGTGCAAAAAAGCTGTGTTTTTCTCCACAAAATAGTCCTTGTGCAATAGTTCAGGATATTGAATACAAGGAGAAAATTATGCAAGGTTCTTGCTGCTCTATGACTTTTCCCAGTGAGGTGTCCTGGCTGTCAAGAATGCAGTTTTTTTGACCTAGAAATGAGTCATAGCAAATATTCTTTTGATTCTGCCCCCTCCCCCCATGAGGTTTTGAATGTCCATGCCACACACAGTGTCCAACTGTCAGGATTTGTGGGGGCTGAATCTTAAAACATCGAGAAATGGTGTTTAACATTGTACATGAGATCTCTTGATAAGGTCATTTGGTGCTAATTAGTATACATATGTTTACCAGTCTTGTTTCTTTTTCTAAGAATACCACAAGAAGGCAATGGGTATACTGAACCGATGTTTGCAATCAGTGAATTGATATAAGCAAATAGAGCTAATTTTATGCATTGTGCTTTATATTTGTTTGCATAAAAATGAGAAGGTTTTTGTTTTATTTTGGCAAACTGTTGCACAAAAGAGACAAGACACAGTTTTGCTTGAAAAAAATGTAAACATTATAGGGAACAAAACAGACATGGAGTGCACGTAAAATAATGTGTGACTGTTAGTGTTAAGGGGCAGTGGCTGTTGATGGCTGCCATGCCAGTCCAATGCTGAAGCTGTTTTGAGTTTTAGTGTGCAGCAGTGATTAGAAATCTGGATTTGGATTGTGCAGATGGAGATGCAAATAAATTCTCACTCATGAAGTTCAGGCATGAAGCTTTCACTTTCTAAGCTATCTCATGGAAGGAAAAGGGGGACATGGGGGAAATGATGCATACTTCCTTAAATTACATGGGAATGGTATGATATAATGTAACTAAGAAATAAGTAGCATATCAAGACATTTAGTAAACTGTAGAATTAGAAAGTTAATAGAGAAAAATGCAATTATTAGGTTTAGACAAGACTAGGTAATATTTAGCAACACCGGGAACAAAAATCTCCTTAATGATGGTTAAACCTCCATTTTGATATACTCATATTAAACATTGCCACAGGTTTAAGTAGATGGCAGGCACCTAGGCCATTTCTGTACAATAATGGTCCATCGCTTTGTTTCATTGCAGTCCCGGCAGGGAAGGGAGTGTGTCAGGAATGCCCCCCTCTGCACCTTGCCAGGTCACTGCGGAAGGGAGTGTGCTGGCCCCGCTTCTTCCTTCTGCAGCACAGAAGGCACTTGCCATTGCTGCGCTGGGGAAGGAAGTGTCTCCAGCACACTTCCGCCATTCTGCATGGTCAGGAAGAATGGCAGTGCTGCACATGGTATTTGTAAAACAGGTTTTTTCTCGTTTTTCAAATACCGCATGCATGTGATCCATGAGGACAAGATGGCGGTGGGATTGTGACACCATCGTGCAGAAGCACGACCCACGGAATGCTGCCATCATATCCCAACTGTGGGGCAGCCACGCTGTGCAGAAAGGGCCCTAATCTCTTAAGGTAGGGAAATGTCCAGAAAATTAAAATCGAGCTGTGTTATGATTTATATCCCCCTCTCTCTTTTCTCTCTCTTGTGGATAGCCAAAGGATTAAAACTGTTTTGCACAGTTTTCAGCACCTTGGACAGCTACTTTAAAATTCATACTAAAACATGGATTGGTTTTGGCACTTCACTGACACAGAAACCACCAGTTACATTTCTCTCATTCCCTCTCTCTCTCTCTCTCCCTCCACCCCCCCCCCACATTGCATATATTTACATTTTAATGGATTCTTTCAGGTAGACTGAGCATAGCATAAACTTAATTGTGGCTGTCTATTAAGAAAAGTGAAATGGAGTTATCTAATTTATGTGATTATCACAGATCATTTGTCAGGACAAAATAAATGAAAGAAAGGAAATGATAATAATTTTCCAAATTGGGTTTAACATTGCAAAATAGTTACTACCAACACTGAAAGCATTACCTGAAATGATTGGACCACAATCCAACTTTAGTTAGTCATGACTAAGTCCCAGTGAAATCAATAGAATTTAAATTATCAGGGACTGATTTGGCCCATTGGTTTCAACGGGAGCAATACTTAACTTTGGCTACATTGGTGACTTGATGTCTCAATTCCTCCATGCATGTTCAGAAAAGAATATCTTTTTTCCTTATCCATATTTTAAAAATTATTTTAATGGATATTCTTTTCTTAATCTCTAAATATAATAGATTGAATTCTAAGAATTAGATGGAAGAAAAATAGCAAGCAGTCCTTTTTCAGAAATACTGGCACAACAGGAGTGTAAGAGTTTGCACAGTGGTGTAATAAGCGGGTTTTTTTGGAGATCTTGGAACAGCTACTTTCTTGTGCAAAATGAGTGGCCAGGGGATTCTTGGAATTTCAGTCTAAACAGGTATTCCCTCCCTTCAAGCTCTGGTTTTGTTGTGGGTTTCAGGCCTTTGCTTTTACAGCCTCCTGGGAGTGGGTTTCCCTTTGAAAATGAGTCACACATGTCCCATGTAGCATATGATTTCCCAGAAATGTGTGACTTTTTTCCCCTCTTCTGATGCTGCCATGGGGTACAACCTGCAGAGGGTTCTGAAGGGATGAAATTGGACTGCACTCTTGTTGAAGTTGCCCACCCTTCAGGGTATAGCTACAAGGGGAGGGGGCAAAATGAGGACATTGTTGCACTAACTGAGAATTCTGCCCTTCCCAGTGAAATTTTTCATCAGTCTCCAAATTTCTAGAATTTCAGTAATTTAACACTCTGACTGAGCATTTCAAAATAGACTTTAGACATCCAAAGAAAAGAGGCAGGTACAGTTACCAAGAGAATGAGGACACAGCAAATATACGAGATTTAGACTTGAATGATGCTTAATGTCTTACCCCTGCCATGCTAGAAATTTGGGAACTGATGGAAATTTTCATTGGGGAAAGCATTCTTTCTTTTTTTGGGGTGGAGGAATTCTCTCGCTTTGTCCCTCCCCTCATAGGTACACACCTGCTGCTTTTGCTATGGGTAGTCACTGATACATATCTTCCCCTAAATTATCTCTCTTCAGATTAGGAAGAAAGGTAGGTTCCTTAAGAGATTTCTTGTAATCTGGAAAATTAAGCTATTTTCTCTTTATGATAACGCTAATTGTAAATTGTTTCCATCACCTTTCTGTAAAATTGCTAGCTTTTTCATGGGACCTATCTCAGAAACACTGGCTGGTTATGCACATGGTTAAAGTTGCAAAACTTTTTTTAAGGTCAGAATTTCTACGTACTGTTAGAATAAAGGGAAGAGCTGAAGCCAAGTTTGGAGATATAATGTGGAGTGAAGGATGAAAAAAATGCTGAAGAACTTAAAGAAGTGACTGGAAAATAGAGAGCAAAAATAGGGATTTTTTTACAAGCAGAGCTTGTAAAGGTTTTCTGAACATGCTCTGAAATGGAATTAGAACTAGGTTTCTAAAGACCTTTTTGGTAAGTTGATTGGGCACAGTTTATTTCTTTCCAAATCCAGCCCCAGGCCTGTGTCTTTTGGGATGAGTTCATTCACCCCTCACTCTTCTGGAACTGGCAGGATTTGACAAAGAATATTGTCTCTCCACCCCCACCCCTTGCCATTAGGCCAGGATAAACGGGAATGCAAACTTTTCGAAGAGCAGGCCAGTCAGTGTGACTGAGAATATAAAAACAATGTGAAGTCTCATTTTTAAAACAGTTGTATTATATGCATGAAAATGATCCTTCAAAAAAATTTAATAATCTCAAAGCTTTCATGAGCACTGTGGTGCAGAGAAAAGAAATGAAACTGTACAGAGCTTGTCAAATTTAATGCAATGTGTCATTTATGCTGTTTATTTACATTCCTTTTGCAAAATGAAACTAGATTACTCAGTTTCAGCCCTATTCTTTTGCTCAGTAATCTTTTGCTCAGCCTACAGAGGAAAGGAGATGCTTACATGGAGATCAAAACCACCACAACCACTTACTGAAATTTTTAAAAAATGTGATTTAAAAAAAAATCCTTCATGTTGCTATTTTAAATATGTTTCAAAACAAAACACAAACCAGTGCTTAGAAAAGTTAATCATTTTGATTCCATCTCTTTCAATTCCACAGTCCTGGGAGTTGTAGTTCTGCTTGTTTGTTTGTTTTTAAAAAAATAATTCCCAAGTTTTGACAAAAATACAGTCCAAGTGAGATCCATGTAGGGCTTAGGTCATTTCCCTGGCTCAGGGAACTGGGCACAGGTTCAGAATTGGGCTTGGAGAAACTAATTCAGGAATGAGCAATCTGATTGTTTTCTTCAGATGTTTAGACTGAACTCCTCACCAGGCGTGGGACAATTGTCAGGGATCATGGAGGTTATAGTCCAAAGCATTCCAGTTCCAGAACTTCTCGCTCTTCCCCCCCTTTTTAAAAAAATTTATTTTCCCCAAAACAAAATAAAACAATTGAAAAGACAATCAAGATGACAAGTCATAACACAGCCAGCCAAGTAATACTGACATTAATTCTAAAATAGCTGTACGCATAAACCTTACACAAAGTGCTTCTAATAGACAAACAACTTAAAGTGATGAAGCTCCAGATGATCACTGATGTGATAGTGGACTGCCCTGTAACTGTTGCTCAGTTATTAAAGCGATGAAGGCAGCCCAGACTGTGATGAATATATATTTTGTAATTTCTCCTGTAGTCATTCTAATTTTACAGATCACTTTTTCTGAAAAGGTAATTGCCCACATGCAGAAACAGTTAGTGAAAATAAAGCTCTACCAGGCATAATTCTTGATGTGTTCTTTTTCCTCTGCAAATAAATTACTTTATTCCAAATATCTACCACTTTTGGGAATTGCAACCACATATGATTTATTGTTCCAGAAGTTCCAGAACTTCTCATGCCCCAGCAATGTCACTGAGAACATGACCCCTTCAGATCCCTCCTCTTCATCCCTCTGTGAAGGTCCAGCACCCATCTTTATTGCAACCTTAATAAGATTTGGTTTCTCAGCTGTACTCAGATAGTGCTGGGCCATATCAGCATCTCATGCTTTATTTTCCATCCCCTTCAATTGCTTTTTAATTTTCAAGGTTTTGTTTCAACAACCATTTATGAATAATGATCTTTGTCTTAACTTATTCCTAATCTTGGAACTACTATTTCAGAACTGAAAACTAGTATTTTTATCTGGATTAGTGATCAGTTGAGTAGGTCTCATTTGATTCCCCTAACCTTCTCATCAACCTAATATGCCCACCTGTGTGAAGCTCCTAAATGAAGCCTTTTTGAAAGCTATTTTGGAATCCAAGCATTTTACTCAGAATGTATCCCCACTGTATCATGGCTCTATTCGACAAAGTTCTGGAATGTATAGTTTGGTGAAGTACTTAGAAGTCTCTGCTGGAGAACTCTGCTGCTGTTGTTCAGTTCAGCAGAATGCACTATATTTTTTAGGAGACTGTTCTAAGTACATCTCCAAACTACAAATCCAGAAGTTCCATAGGATGGAGCGAGGGCAGTTAAATCAAATTAATGTACTGTAACCACATCACAAATTCCTACATTCCTAGTCTCTGGATCCAATGGCTGGATCCTACTGTTGTAGAGTTTGTTACCAACTACAGTTTCCTCAAATACATTTTAAACAAATGAAACTAATTCAGACTAGAGTGTTCAATGCCTTTTGGAGGACATCATTTCAGTTTCTATTTGGTTTACAAAGAATGCAAGTGTAGTTTGAACAAGCTATGCTAGCAGATTGTTATGACAACAAAAACTAAATTTCATTTGCAAGTTATCAAGATTATTGCTCCAGCAGTAGGGTTTTGGACTCGAAACAATTTAGTGCTTTTACATCCTTTATTATTAAGAAACTGTGAAAAAATGAGAGACTTAATGACATCAAGGAATAAATGACTTTCCTTCCCCACAAAAGGTTCAGTTTCCTTTCTGCTTTTAATCAAGAAAGACTTGTATGATAAATGGAGGAGCTTTTGAAAGCTCACAGTAGTCCTTTCTCATAAATGCGGGGTTAGTAATGGTGAGAAAGATTACCAGGAAATAATGGCATAAGTAGCATTACAGAGAATGATGCAGCGTTTGAATGTTGTTGTGCTCAAAGATTGGAAATGTTACTTTTTTGGTCCACAATCTCTAGCTAGCATGGGCCAAAATAATCATAATCATAATTTTCTAAGCTCTGGTTTTAGTCATCCATCTTTAGCTTCAACAAACCAACCAACCAGGGCCATGATAGCCTGAGTAAAATAGGACAGGATAAAAGTCTACTTCTGTTTTTCTCATTCTTCATAATATCCACAAAAGCTTAGCCAAATGTTCTTACTAATTTTTGCAAACATTTTAACTAGTGCCAAAAATATCATTTTTATTTACTGATTGTTTTCCCCCCATATATTTAAATTGCTTCCCCTTACTCTCACCCCATATTGTCCTTATTATCTAAGCAGATTTGATGGAATATGTGGCATATTGTGGAGTCCTCCCGTTCATGGCTTGATACTGATTGCATGGGATCATCAATATGACTAATCCAGAAAGTATGACAAAATAATAGTGAAGGGCGCAAGAAGCAGAGCAAGCAATAAAGACCACTTTAAAAAAAGAAGAAGAGGAATGTGTTTTCTCCCCCTCCCAAATAGAAATGCTCATTGTCTAAAAACTTCACTTGCTCTCATATGTCCCCAGTTATGTCATCATGTAGGGAAATCTGATCAGATACATAGCATATCCATCAGTGGTCTAGTTATCCTACAGCAGAGCCTTCCAAACTTTTCATGTTGGTGACACACTTTTTTTTGACATGCATCATTTTGCGATACAGTAGTTCAGTTTTACTAACAAACTGGAAGTACCCAACGGTGTATCTAGGGTGGGGAAAGGCAGCCCTCCATCTTGGCCCACTGCCATTGCTCTTGCTGGGGAAAGGCCCAAGTGAGAGTGATGGGGGGGGGGAAGGCAGCACCTGGCCCTTGCCCGCTGCCATTGCTCTTGTCAGGGAAAGGCCCCAGTGAGAGAGACAGCAGTGGGCCAGACTTGGGTGGGGGCTTCTTTCTTGGCCAGGGAGATGACACACCAACACACTACAGGTGACACACTAATGTGTCATGACACACCATTTGGAAAGCCCTGCCCAACAGGAAGTAGATCTTGTCTGATCTTGGAAGCAATGTAGGATCAGTTTATTGGCCCTCAGTATAGAAGAGGACCAGCCCTGGTTAGTACTTCGATGGGAAACTATCATTGAATGCCAGGTGCTGTAGGCTATATTTTAGAGGAAGGAACTGGTAAAACCACCTTTAAGTATTCCTTGCCTAAGAAAACCCAATGAAATTCATGGGGTTGTCATAAGTTGACAGATGACTTAAAGGCACACACATGCTAACACGTCTGTGCGTGTGTATGCACGCGTGTCTGCGCACACACTTCCATCCATCAGCTCCAGTGATGAACAATGAATGCAGTTGTGGCTTTTATGTATCTTCTGTGGTCTGAATGCTTTTTTAAAAAAATTAAATTATTTTTTAAAAAAGTATTTTTTTCTAAAAAAAAATCACACTCATGTGGTGATCCACTCACCAGTACAAGAATGCCTACCACCCAATTGAGGTTTTCATAATGGTCACTGTTAATTTGTGATAATATTTCATGCATGTCAGCCTAGTGGTTTGAGTGCTGGACTAGGGCCATTTCTGCACTACACAGTTGTAGTGCTATTATTCCACTTTTGACATTCTATGAAGTCCTGGCATTTCCAGTTTAGAGAGGGCCTTTGAGGCTCCTCCCTAAACTGCAAACGCCAGGATTCCATAGGATGTTGAAAGTGGAATAATAGCACTCTGTCTAGTGCAGTCATGGCCTAGGGCTCCAGGAGACCAGGGTTTGAATCCCAGATGAGCCATGGAAATCCACACCCTCTTGGGGCAGTTACACTCTCTCAGTCTCAGAGGAAGGCAACAGCAAACCAATCCCCTCTGAACACATCTTGCCAAGAAACCTCCCTGACAGGCTGGTTAGAAATGACCTGAAGGCGCACAACAACAACAAACCACTTAATGTCCTTGGTGGATAGGATCTAGAAAAACTTATTCCACAATATATTTGTTAGTCTACAAGATGTCCCATGACTCATTGTTATTCTTATGCTTGTGAAGAATGCTTGCTGAATACAATGACAAAACTTTATTTTTAATTTTTTTAAAAAAGCAGTGTTTGGAGATTTTTGAATTAACAACCTGAGTAGAAATGGATAACTTAGCAAACTTGCCAAGCTCTCATGGAAGTTGAATGTTAGGGCTGAAATGACATATAGATGTAGGTAAGCCTCAGTGGAAACAAATGGGTGCCAATAATTTATTCCTCCAGAACACAGGTGGTGTGCATTATGCAAGGAGAGTGAGCCAACTCATTTTGTTCAGGCAGGAGTGTGTCTAAGCCAAGCATCTGACAGGCAGAGAGCTAGGCTGGTAGAGTGGAAATCTAAATGAGAAACTTACAACAGGCTGAGTTTTAGAGCTGCTGATTCAGATGAAGCATCAATGCAAACTGCATAATATAACCACTTTAATGTTGGATGAAAATGTTTGTGAAATAAAGGCCAACTGCAGAAGGGGGGCAGGGATAGTGGAAGCGGCAGAATATAAACCAAGAGGATTTTTCTTTCTTCCTTGAATATCAATCATGGTATGTGAATTCTCTGGTCACAGAAAGGTTTGGCTGTATCCATAATCTTCAGCACATTAAGCTTTATTTAAATACTTAAAATATGTAAATATTAATATATTTAAAATTTCACAATACTCACCCTACCAAGGTCCTGCTCCCTCCTGTATTGAGATACTTACAAAGCATTAAAAGCTACACAGTAGCAATGACTATGTCTGGTTCAAAATGGGTGGTTTGGAATCTCTGATCACTTTACAGCAGTGGTGAAAATCGACTTCCATGAGTCAAATGTGGCCCTCTGCCCCTTTCATTTTGGGCATCTGCACTCTCCTCAGGTCACACCCCACCATCATTCCCACTCTGTTGTTGTTGTGTTCCTTTAAATCACTTCCAACTTATGGTGACCCTGAGGTGAAGCTATCACAAGGTTTTCTGGGGCTGAGAAGATGTGATACACCCAAGATCACCCAGTGGGTTTCCTTGACTGAGTGGGAAATCCAACCCTGGTCTCCAGGGTCATAGGCCAATGCTCAAACCACTGTACCACACTGCCTCTCTAGTCCCAGTCTAGTGTACTGATATTATTTGCTGCATCTTTCTTTGTCCTCCCAACTACAAAGCTGATGGAAGGAATTTGTACAAGTTGGGGAAAGAGATTTCTTGGACACGAGTGGCTATTTTTGGCCCATTGCATACTAAACAAATGTGGGCATCACAACTGTAAAGCCACCCACTTTGAGCTCAGCCTATGCCTACTGCTGGCATACAGATTCCAGTGAGCTCATGTCTCTTGCAAAGTGTCTTTTAGTAGTTAATGTGGGTAGTACTTAAGAGATGTTAATTTTTGAGACTATAATTCTCTGAATCCCCCACCCAGTATGGCCACTGGCTTGGGAGAGGGAGTGTTGTAATGTTTAAAAGCTCTGTACTTTGTGTACCCTGCCAGTATATATTTCCACAGCAGTTAAGTGGTAGTGTTGCTTTTCTATGGAGTTGTTTAAAGCCCTACAAATAAATGGGCTGGGCTGATTGCAAAAGTATGAGGATTCCTGCAGCAGGATCAGGTGTGATAATTTTGAGGTAAATGTTTCTGCACTTGGTCATGGCCGTGTTCCTGTGAAATTTTCAACACAACATCTTTATTACCAGGATGAATCCATACTTTAATAAAAAGGACAAATCCACTGCTGTAATATATCAAGGGCACCTTTCTTTAGCCCTGCTACATCAGATGTTAGCACTGAATGTACGACATTCCTGTCATTTTTTAAAAAGCATGCCTTTGGAGAGTTCTTATATTCTCCATTCTGTTACTTTTCATCAACTAGGAAGCATTGACAATTACTGCTTTGTCACTGTTACATGGCTTTTAGGCTTTATGGATAAAGGGAGAAAAAAATCAATAGATAAAGTGAAGAAAGTGGTGAATGAAGAGGTGAATTACGGGGCAGAACCAAAGATGAAGCAACCAGAGGAATCAAAGATATGTGCAAACTGAGAGCTCCTACCTGTGATAAGGGAACCTGCCTAAGATCAATATATATAGATCCATCCCACCATATCAAATGCCAGTATGGCATTTTCAGTGCTTAATACTCCATGGCCTACACAGCTACACAGACCTTTAAGAAAAAGATACTACCATGTACACATAGGGTAGCCTTGTTGACTATAACAGAAATTTCAAAATCTAGATTTCAAAATAATGGCTTTATTAGGTTAACCAAAAGACACAATAAACTCTGTGCAAGTCTCCCCTTGGTTTCATATAACAAGAACAATACTAAATTTAGCAGTTTAGCCATGGGAATCTACATGGGAGAAAGAGAAGTTTATACCCCTCAAACAGGATTTTGTTTTCAGCAGGATCATCCCCCCCATCCAAAGGTAAACTTACCCATATTGGCCTCTGTTGATTTCCTTAGCCCAGAGTAAGGTAAAATATGTGTCTTCAAGTCACCTGTTAGCTTACCATTTGCTGTTGGCTACCTTCAAGTTGTTTCCAACTTATGGCAACCCTAGGGTAGACCTATCTTGGGGTTTTCTGGGGCTGAGAGTGTATGACATGCCCAAGGTTATCCAATATGTTTCCATGGCCAAATGGGGCATCAAATCATGATCTCCAAGGATGTAGTCCAGTGCTCACCTCCTGACACCACACTGCCTTTCGGCTTATCATTAAACCATTTCACCATTTTCTTGGTCAAGGAATATTCAGAAGTGATTTGCCATGGACTTCCTTCAAATATATCCTATAAGAACTAGTATTCCCTGGTGGTTTCCCTTCTAAGTACTAACCAGAGTTCACTCTGCTTAGCTTCCAGCATCAAATAGCATGTGGTGCCTTCAAGGTAATTAGGCAAAGTGTCCTTTGTCTAGACCCTAAATTCATCTTCAGCCCCAACAATATTAAAAGGCTGCCTGCAGAAATCATCTACAAAGAGGCCTCTTAGCTTCACACTGAGTGGAGGCACAATTGAGTTGGTAAAGGAGTTTTGCTTTGTATTCTCATGTTTTATTGCCTTTTTGAAATTACCTTTTCTGTTTTGAGCAGGGAGGAATTAGAGTGTAACTACGGCTCCCTTTACACTACAGAATTATAGCACTATTATTTCACTTTAACTTCCATAGTTCCACATCCTAAGGGCTCCTGGAGTTTGCAGTTTAGAGAGGGATGTTTAGAATTATTAACCAGAGAGCTCCTCTAGTGCCTGACCAAACTACAGACGTTAAGATTCCTGGTAGTTAAAGTGGAATAATAGCACTATAGTTCTGTAGTGGGGATTGATCCCAGTGATCTTAATCTGAAAGTCTGCCAACCCTTCCTTCTACACCACCTCTAGACAATATGCAATTGCATGCATAGTCTACAAGGCTGTGGTTCCAAAAACTACCACAGAGATTTTTGTGCCCTTTTGGTTGGCCTAATAAAAGTATTCCACAGTTTGGATTTTGGATGCCATCACATTAATCTTTAGAAACAGGCACATGACAATCTCTTTTTAAAAGTGAAGGAGTGCTTTAAAAAACCAAACCCTGAATAAATAATGTTCTCCTGTGTCTAATTAGTCTTATCCATTAGAACAAACTCCATCCAGGTCATCTTGTTTTCATCTTGGAAATCATTTCAAGACAGCTTCTTGTGGCGTTAAGCCTTATTAGGACCCTGGTGCATTTCCAAAGGAGCATGAACTATCCAAGGTTTTTACCCCTTTAGTGACACCTCACAACACCCTTGAAACCTCCAGAAGATTATTGCTTTTTTCTGTTACAATGCAAATCTCAATAATTTAGAGTGTGAATTAAAGCAATTCCACTCTTATGGTAGCAAACCTGACTACTCTTAATTAAGCCTTGTTCTCCCTGTCACCTTTCTGCTGTCTATCTAAATTGCATTATAAGCTATTTTGAGCAAGACTTCTCTCTTTGGTAAATTAGGGGCCTTTCTATGCTAGACTGTTATAGTGCTATTATTCCACTTTCAACATCCTGTGGAATTCTGGGCTTTACTGAGGCCAAAGAGCTCTCTGGCCGAGAATTCTAAATGCCCCTCCCTAAACTGCAAACCCCAGGATTCCAAAGGATGTTGCAAGTGGAATAATAGCACTATAACAGCATAGGGTAGATAGACCCTGGGTGACAGACACACTGACATATCGCACATATAATTAGCAATGGCAGCAATGCAATGCAGTAATTAGCAATGGCAGCTACATATACTTATTGTGACTAGGACCTTCTTGAATAATTTCAGCAGGATAATACTACTTCCACAAGGATCAGCAATCCTGCCCCTTTTGAAGCCATCATGTATCCTAAAAAAACTTATTTCAGAGGGCTGAGAAACCTCTGGGACTGATTTTAAGACTTCATGGGTAGTGGGGTTGCACAGAAGAGGTCAAGTTACTTGTTTTGGTGGAAGCAGCATGATTTACTTTCCATGCCCAAATGGATGCCTATCAAGAGACATCGAGAATGAATGCAATTGGTCCATTTAAAAAGTTCTGCATTTAGTTGTTGTTGTGTGCCTTCATGTCATTTCCAACTTATGGAGACCCTAAGGCAAACTTATAATGGGGTGTTCTTCAGCTGAGTGTGTGATACACCCAAGGCCATCCAGTGGGTTTCCATGGCCAAGTGTGGAATTGAACGCTGGTCTCCAGGATCATAGTCCAGTGCTTAAATCATTACACCATGCTGGCTCTGTAGCATGAATTGAGAGCTCTAGCTGACAATGATTTGAATGCATAGTATTTATGAAAAATGAAGATAATGTTTAACAAGAAACAGAATTGTATATAGTGTGGTAAGCTAAGTGCCTTGTGTTTT
This sequence comes from Ctenosaura bakeri, assembly GCA_948474755.1. Classification (NCBI taxonomy): domain Eukaryota; kingdom Metazoa; phylum Chordata; class Lepidosauria; order Squamata; family Iguanidae; genus Ctenosaura; species Ctenosaura bakeri. The sequence continues at coordinate 77,612 of CAOLHI010004100.1, read as the reverse complement.
CCTGGCAACGTAGATGATGTAACCCCGTTCTGCTTCAATTATGTAGTTTTTAGATCAAGGGTTAAATACTTGCTGAATCTTCATACCATCTTTATCTCTTTCTTATGGTTTACTGGTGAAACAATTCTTGCTCCTAGCAATTCTTGAGGCAGCGACCTCAGTCTCAGGGCTCCGCCTTCTAATTCATATTTGTTAAGTTTCTTTTTCTGACTGTTTCTTATCGCCTTCTCTCTGCTGAATAGAAAGCTGACATTCTGATCGGGGAAAGAAGCACTGAACAGAAATGCACATGAAAAGGAATATCAAATTGAAAGTACTCCCCCGAGTGGATGATGTATAAATTGTAAGAAAAATAATCTCAAAATGCAGCCCTTGGGACTTGAATTATTTACACTCTTTTAATCCTCTTAACTTCAAATCAAGATCACTCATATTGCTTTGCAGTCAGGCTTTCAATTGTATTATGCGTTCAGGAACAATTTCCTTGTCAGTCATTGCATTTAACACATTCATAATCTTTCTACATGTATTTTGAGGGGCCTTCAACTTCTCATCTTCATCCCTGCTTACTTTTATCAAAATCATATTTTCAGGTTATTTGCACAGTCAGGGAAATAACAGGAATACTCCTGTCAGCCAAGAAGAGGAAACAGAATATATTTTCCCCCTTTTATAAGCCTTTTTGGATGTGGAGTAGTCACAAGGTTATAGAAAACAACCTTGAGAAAGTCTGGGCATTTTGATTTGATTTTTCCTCTTTAATTAAGGGGGAAGGAGTTGCTGACAAATAGTTAAAAATGTGCTGCTCACTTCCTATTGTCTAGGGGAGAGGGGGAAGCTTCAGAAATGATCAAACACAGCTGCTTCCAACCTTGTTCCCTGTGGATTAGACTACAACTCCCATCATTCTCAGATAGCACACCCAATGGTCATACTGGCTACAGATAATGACTACTGACCTACAGTACATCTGGAGGACACCAGGCTCAGGCCAGGTGATTTAATCTAATGGCTGCCTTTAAAAGGTTTTAGATTCCTCTTTTTATTTGGAGATTTGCATGTTTTATTATCTAGGATCAAAACACAAAAATACCTTTTGGTATAGCAATGGTTAAGAAACGGGCAAGATTAAACATCCATTAATTATGATTAGGATTAAAAGGGTTTGCCCATAGTTTTTAAAAAAAATAATGATCACTGATGACCACAAGAAGTATCCTGATTGATTGAGTACATGGTTTTCAAGTATACACCTACTGTTCTTAATGTGACATATGTATGTAAATCAAGCCAGCAAGTGAGTTGCATTAATGCTGATTTTCCCCCCTGCAATATTATGGCAGAAATTTAATACCACACTCATGGAGATAAATGGAAACCACTTATGCATATGGAAGTAAATAGTGGATTCATTCAAGACACTGTTATGTAAACCCAGTTTTTTCTCTGCCTCTGGAGATCCTGGCTATTGATAGAAGCCTGTTTCTGTCTGCAAGGCAAAACCACTTTGCCTGTGCAGCCTCTTTCTAACTCTGTGTTAAACATTGGCATTGGAAGAGTGCTCAGGTCACACTGCTCCCCTTTTATGTTACAAACTCTTCCTGTGTATCCAGCTTCAGGAATGATATCCCTGCTCGCAGCTTGGAAAAGTTCCTTTGGGTTAAGGGAATATAACCTCTAGAATTTATCTGTCCACAAACCAACTAGGTTAAAGAGTTCCAGGAGCAATAATCCAAAAAGATACTGTTCTAAGCTCTACTCCAGGCACTTAATATTGTTAATCTTTCTCTCTCTCTCTGGCCATTTCTGCGCTAGACGTCATTAGCGCACTGTAGTGTTACATTCCCACCACTGCCGTTTGTGCGATGCCATTGGCTCTTTTCTGCACACTTAGCAGTATTGCCACCAGTGTTCCTTCTGTAGCAGTATTGCCACCAGTGTTCCTTCTGCACTAGTGTCCTTGGCCCTCCTTTTCCCCGCTGGGAGATTCTGGGAATTATAGTCCAGTATTGTCCAACAGACCAAAAAGCATCTTTTGAAACTGTGGGAACATCACTCATGGAGATATCTGCAGAGAAACTGTGGTTTTAATCTACTGTTTGGTCTGAAGGATCTTGTCATCTTTTTCTAATTTTTCTTCTAATTTTTTTGGGTTGTTGTTTCTTAGTTCTGGTTTGTATTGTTTTGATCCTCCTTTTAAAAAATTCTCTCGGCTAAGCTTCCTTGAACAGGTGTGATGGAAAATCAGAATATATCTTTAAAAATCTGCAATATGCAGTCTAGCATTTTACACTCCCCAGTATATTCACAGGAGAAAGCAGTCTCATTGAAATTTGTGAACTTCTTTTTGGCAAAGAAGCCCAGGATCAGACAGAAGGGCAACACATTTCTCTAGCCCGTGTTAGAACACCAAGAGAGAAACACACTTGCCATTTTCAGAAAGCCTCTCAATCTTCCTGTGCTTACCAGGAAGAATGTCAGAAACCACTTCTGTGCCTCACAATGAAGAGACACATAAAGACATAGTTCATTATGTTTTTAAAATGTTTTTGTTTTCTGTGCTCACATCACTGCTTTGAGAACCTTGGCAGCTCAGGATAGATTGACTGATCTGAGGACAGCAAATGAAACAATTTCCTAAAAAGCAGGATTCATGGAAAAGGGCGAAACTTTCTGCTGTTCCTAATGTCTATCTATTTTAAACACCTAACAATAAATGGCACAGAGATTGACAACCAGCTTGGCAGTATGGTGGTGTGATTGCTTTTCTTGCAGGTGAATAAAATAAAATGCTTTTTGATGGCTGTCGAGAATAATGGACAGATTAACATACAAAGCTTTGTAGGGACTAAAAACTATGTTAGAAACAGCTTTTTGGCTGTGATTCCAGACTTTTAGTATCCTTTCTAATGGGCTCCAGTGTTGCTAAAAGCAGCAGCTCATCAAGAGAGCAGTTTTTTTTTTTTAATGAAGCTGATACTAGACAAAGGCAATAAAATGTTAGCTTGGTTTCGTTTCCTGTGTTGAAGTTGGGGTTAGCAAGTCATCCATCATGGCTAGCCACTGGAGAGGCAGCAAATTAATGTGCCATGCTGATGTACTCTTTTGTGGATTTCTTCCTGTGAAAAGAGGTAGCAGAATGTGATGCCACTCTATTTATGAGCATATGCACACTCAGATGTACTTGGCAAGAGCTTCTGATTACATTGAGACACAATCATTTTACTCCTATTCCTATCCCAGATCTGGGTACTAGTTATGTGGGGCTCCACAGAAACTAGTAGTAGTATGGAAATATTCTGTTGCAAGAAGCAGGAGAAATTCACTTTTATCTCATGACTTGCTGCTGGGGATTGGTTGCATGGAACAGCATATAAGGGCTACATTGCAACTATACAGTGATTTGCCTCTTGTTTTCATAATTTGCCCATCAAATTCAGGAAAACAACAGATGCGGACTATCATTGGTAGACATAAACTGAACATGGCCAGCTTGGTTGGGGATAACTGGTGTTATAGTCCACACATCTGTAGGGCATCAAGTGGAGAGAAGCTATTGGACCTGAATTTGAATTCAGGTCCAACAAAATGGAAAAAGACGTTTTATAGAAACTAGCACATGTTGCTGTAGTTAAATGCTATTAAGTTGATTCCAGCTTATGCTGACCCTATAAATGAGAGACATCCAAGTCACCGCATAATCAAGAGCCTTGGACAGGTCTTGTTTGCTTGAGTCTATCCATTGTAATATAGTCTTCCTCTTTTCCTACTGCCTTCTACCTTACCTATCTTACTGCCTTTCCTAGGGAGTCATGTCTTCTTATGATATGGCCAAAATATGACAGTTTAGTTATCCTGGCTTCTAGAGAGAGTTCAGGCTTGATTTGCTCTAGGACATTTATTGGTCTTTTTAGCAGACCATGATATCTGTAGAACTCTTCTCCAACACTACATTTCAAATCAGTTGATTTTCTTCTTATTAGCTGTCTTCACTGTCCAGCTTTCATAACCATACATAGGAACTGGAAATATAATGACATGTACAATCCTCATTTTAGTATGCAATGATATATCTTCATACCTCAGGATCTTATCTAGTTCCTTCACAGCTGCCCTTCCAAGTCCACGTCTTCTGATTTCTTGCCTGCAATTTCCATTGTGATTAATGACTGAGCCAAGGTAAGAGAAATCTTGAACTATTTCAACATCTTCATAATCTGTTTTCAAGTTATGTAAATCACCTGTGGTCATTATTTTTGTTTTCTTAATATTTAACTATAAACCTGCCTTTGCACTTTCTTCCGTAATGGCTCCAAGTCTTTGGTGTTTTCTCCTAGCAATATCTTGTAATTTGCATCTCTTAAATTGTTGATGTTCCTTCCTCCAATTTTCACGCCTCATTTCTCTGAGTCTAGTCCTGTTTTACATATTATATGTTCAGCATACAAGTTAAATAGCTAGAATAATAAAAATGCAGCCTTGCCTGACCCCTTTGCCAATTAGAAATTATTCCATTTTTCTGATGGTAGCCTCTTGTCTTGAGTAGAGGTTACGAATCAAGCCAATCAAATGTTGTAGCACGCCCATTTCTTTAATAGTGATTTGTAGTTTTCATGATCTGTACAATCAGAGGCTTTGCTATAATCTATAAAGCACAGGTTTTCTTTTGAAATCTTTTGATGTGCTCCATTATCCAACATATGTTTGCTGTGTGATCCTTAGTGTTTCTTCCCTCCCTGAATCCAGCTTGGACCTCCAGCATTTGTTGCTCCATATATGGTAAAAATAATTGTTGTAGGATTTCGAGTATAACTTTGCTTGGATGGAAGATTAATGCAATGGTCCTGTGGTTACTACAATCTCTGGTGTCCCTTTTCTTGGGGACTGGGGTCATTTCCACACAAGGCCTCCCTGAACTGCAAACCCTAGGATTCCATAGGATGTTGAAAATGGAATAATAGCACCATAACAGTCTAATGTGGAAATGGCCTGGAATATATATTGAATTCCAATCTGTGGGTCATTCTTTTGTTTCCCATATTTGTTGACAGATTTTAGTTAGAATTCAAGTAGATTTTGTCTCTGTAGCTTGAAGCAGTTCTATTCATATGTCATCTCTTTCTGCCTAGTGCTTTCACTTCATCTCCTAAAATTGTAGGTTCATCTTCAAATGATTCTTCCTTCATTGAAACTGTCATCCTTTCATTGCTTTTATGTAGTCCTTCAGTATATTGTTTCCATCATCTTTTTATTTCTTCTTTTTTATTTCTACCATAATGTGTTCCCCTTCTATGTGGAGAGCATTCCCACTCTTGGTTTAAATATCTCTTTGATTACTCAGATCTTGTGAAATATGTCTCTTGTTCCTCATTTGTTGTTGTCATCTTCTGTTTCTCTACATTATTATAGTAGTTTGCCTTGTCCATGTACACAAGTTGTTGATCAGTTGCATTCAGGGTTCTGACCCTATTTCTGTCATCTTTTACTTTTCCTTCTCTTCTTTCCTTAACTGCTTGAAGAGTTTCATCTATCATCCATGAAGGCTTCTTTCTTTTTTTGGCTGCAGATAGTGTCCTTTTGCATTTATCCCTGACAATGTATGTGGCTTAAATCAAGAGTTCTTTTGGCTCCCAAATAGGCTTAAGAGTGCAAATCTCTTTTCTACATTATTTTTAAATTCAACGGGGATATTCTTGAGGCAGTATTTTGGCACAATGGTTGGTTTCATGTTCTTCTTTAGCTTTACTTTGATTTTTCATATTAGCAGTTCATGGTGTATGACACAAATTGCTCCTGGTCTTTTTTTTTGCAGAAGAATGGCTCTTCTTCATCTTCTGCTTCCAAATTTTGTAGTCTATTTAATTTCTACAATGGTCATCAGGTGATGTCCATGTTTACAGTGACTTCTTTTGTTGCTCGAAGAATATATCTGTAGTGAACAAATTGTTGACCTCACAAAATTCCATCTCTCTCCTGCTTCATTTCTTGATCCTAGGCCAAATTTTCCTACAATCTTTGATTCTGCTTTATTTCCTGCTTTTGCATTCCAACTGCCTATGGCAACAACAAGTACTATTTGGGTGTGTGATCAATTTCCTCCTTGACTCCAGTGTAGAATCTTTCAATTTCAATTTCTTCTTTCAATTTCTTCTTCTTCTGCCTTTGTAGTTGGAGCAAAAACATGGATTATGGTTATCTTGATGGGTTTCCCAGAAATCTTATTGATATGATTCTATCAGACATTGCATTATGTATGTCCTTTGTTTTTCCTACACAGCTCCTCACTATTAATGCCACCCCATTTCTTCTTAGATTTTAATTTTCTGAGTAAAAACACTGTGTAATAATTTGACTCCAAATGTATAGCTCACTTACCCCCAAGTATTGCAAAGTTTATATCTTCCATTTTTTGTCTTACTATGTCTAGCTTCTCCTGATTCATGTTTTCACTTTCTGTGTTCCTAATAACATGTGTTGTGCAGCTTTATCTCTGAGTACATCAAGAGCTGAATGTCCTTTTGGGCTGAGTCCCATTGCATGATTAGCTACAGCACTACTCGTAATTGTCCACTGCCATACCCCAGTAGTTCACTGAGTGCCATCTGACCTGGGAATTTAAACTTTTGGCGCTATCTCTTGTTTCATTTTGGATTGTTTCATCATTGGGTTTTCATGGTAAAAGACATTCAAAAAGGTTTTATTGTGCCTCCTTCTGTGCAGTACTAACAAGCATTACATATGGTTCCACCTCCGTTGTCTCTTTGAGATTCTCCACCAGTGTCACCCCCACCAGTGGCAGAGCTTGGAGTGTGTGGAGGGGAGGCAGGGGGGCTATGGTGCGTGAGGCGTGGGAGCGATGCCTGGGGGCATGGCCGGGGCATGTGGGGGCATGGCTATGAGCTGGGATGCCCCCCAAACATTGCTGCCTGGGGCAAAGCAACCCCCTGCCCCCCTGTTCCTATGCAACTGACCCCCACTACATCTGCTGCCCAGTAACTTTTTGGCACACTATGGCCCTTTCCACAAGGGGTTAAAAAAACAGTGTAGAGCGACCTCTGACGGAGGTCGTCTACACTGTAACGTGGATTGGGACGGACTACTTTTGTGTAGTTCTACACCCCAATCCGCGCAGGGGCGACTGGAAGTGGCGGTGCTGCGTGCTTTTTGAAAACCACTTGTCTTGTGGTTTTTAAAAAGTACGAGCGTGCAGCCCCATCGCAGTGCCCGGCGTGGATTTGCAGGCGCACGCAAGTGCGCACCTGCAGACCAGCTGGGGGGCAGGCTTCTGGCTGGCGAGCTTCTCCGGTTGGCGGAGAGTCTCCGCCAGCCGGAAGCTGCCATTTTGGACACCGCGGGACTCCGCAGGACGCTGCCGCATGTGGAGCAGCGAACTTGTGCTGCTCCACGTTGCGACGGCTCCAGGTAAGCTCTGTTTTGGCGTGTTTTCGGGCATGGCTTCCTCCGTGTGTGGAAAGGGCCTTAGTCTGACTCCTCAGCACAAGCCTGTCTAACAGGGCAGACTCTACCAGCAGCACTGCTGGCACCAACATAGCCTCTTGCCTGACAGGAGCGTGCAATCCCACCATGATGGAAAGGTACTGCCAAGCCCCTAGCTACACTCGAATCTCACAATTGCCATTTTTTCCCTAAGTATCAGGAATAGGAAAGCGAAATATATTAAGAAAATGTAGTGTACTGATTCTCACCACTAGATGGAGATGTTTCCCAAAATGGCTGGATAAACAAATTCCAGACAGCAAAAATTGTCCCAGTCTCCCACACCCTTTTTCATTTTGCTTTCCAAGCTCTTCGCTGTTTTGAGTAGAAACATGCCTTTGGGAAAGGCTATCTCTGACCTTATGTATATTTAACAGGTTTTGAAAATGTAAATGCCATCACAAAGATCAACACATTCGGACTTGTCCATAAAATAGCAATACAATAACCAGTCATGCTCTCTAATGTTATTCTCTCTAATGGCAAACTCAGGAATTGAAATGAAACAGGCCTCCTAAAACAATGGATTTTAATAGTCAAGAAGACTTTTCTTGACATGCAGTATGTAAGTTTTGTAACTGTAAAGGAAAATTAACCCCCCCACACAAAAAAACAGCTTGAGTTGTGACTTTCAGATGTTGGTGAAGTACTGGTCCTAGAATAAATTGCATTCTGAGCTGGGGTACCTCCAATTTCTCCAAGCCACATGAAATCTGTAGATTTTTTTTTTAAAATTGTACTGCTCAAAGTATTGTGAGTATTTGTACTGCTCACAATGCTTGGTAGTGTTGACTCAAAGTAAAGCCCTGCTGTTCTGAGTTTTATCTAAAACAAATTATAGCTAACTGGAAAATGTGAGTGGAGTCAGCAGAGGAATACTTTAATGCCAGTTGATCAGAGTTAGTATTTGTGGTTAGTATCTAAACAACCTACAGATTACAGTCACTTTTTTAAAAAATAGCTCTTTAGAGGCAGTACACTGAAAAATGTCATCACTGAGCTGAACTTTGCAGTCTGCTTAGCTCAGTACTCAAGATGAGTTCCTGACCAGTTCTATGTTGGTGGCAGCTGAGCTTATAGGGGAAGATGAGGATATATCCACAAAAGAATTAGAACTCAAGACAAAATGTAGTCCTGGTCAGGTATTGAGCTACATGGATAAAGCAAGAGAGGGCCAAGTGTTACCCTGTTTACTGGGGGTCCCGGGAGGGACACCTAAATAACCTTACAATTACACAAGACGGGGAAATTAGTCAAGAGCACTGGTTGGCACTATGAGAGGCAGGGTAACGCAGCAGGATCTTGTAACCCAATGTTTACGGGGTCAGGCCAAGTCAAGAAGCAAACTGTGTTGGAAATAAATTAATGATCTTTATTAAATACTGGCACACAATGTAAGCAACACATGCACACAGACAACTAAGGAAAATAAAGGTGTGAGTATGATAGCGGAATTTTCAGAGGGATAGTTGATTTGGGTGATACGAAACCTGTTCCTGAAGCCCGGAAAGAAGTTAGAGAGCGATGCTGGGGTTCGATGTATCTCAGTATGTGGAGCTGAGGGGAAGCTTGCCAAGCAAAGCAGCAGCAAGGTGGTCTGGAACTCGGGAGCGATCCGAGGATGGTCTCTGAATCAGGGGTTTTTGTAGGGAGAAATGTAACTGCAGGCTATGCCTTACTTGGGGAAAACAATGAGTTTCGGGCACAAGACAAAGCTTTGGAAAGGTCAAAATTTAGCATGATTGAGTCAAGTCCGAATTGACAAAGAGTTAGCCAGTATGCAAACGCAGAGTGCTTGGCATTTGAGTATTCAGCTTGCCAAGTTGCCTGCTCGGGGCAGGGAGTCCTTTGTAGACAGCGTGCATACATAATGAGGGTGTTTGCAGAGAGGTCTCCTAAAGTGGTGATCTGGCTATCTCTGGCCAGCCTGGGTGGAGAATGGAATGTCCAGCAATTAGTGGCCGAGCCTAGCTCTGTGCTTGTCTGGGGGCCTCACAAACATGTGGAGAGGGGTGGTGGAAGAGAACCAAATTATTGATATCAAAATGGTATCTTTATGCTATCTCCAAGAAGGCCTAAACTGCAATAACACAAATGTGCTAGCTTCATCCAGTGAGGGTTGAGGACTCCAGTATCACTAGGGCAGTGAATCCATTCTAGGTTTGGGGGGCATATGCTTCCCCAGTTAAGTTCAAACTGAAATATGGAGCCGATTCATTGCTCCCTGACATCAGAGCCACTATCTGCTACTGTCTTCACCCCTAGTCTTGAAGAGGTGGTACCACTCTACTCTGCTTTGGTTAGACTTCATCTTGAATACTGTGTCCAGTTCTGGGCACCCTAATTCAAGAAGGATATTGACAAGCTGGAGCAAGTCCAGAGGAGGGCAACCAAAATGGTGAAAGGCCTGGAAGCCATGCCCTATGAGGATAGACTTAGAGAGTATGTTTAGAGGGTATGTTTAATCTGCAGAAGAGAAGGTTGAGAGGGGACATGATAGCCATGTTTAAATATTTGCAGGGATGCCATGTAGAAGAAGGACAGGGCTTGTTTTCTGCTGCTCTGGAGACCAGGACAAGGAGCAATGGATTCAAGCTGCAGGAAAGGATATTCCACCTGAAACTCAGGAAGAACTTCCTGACAGTCAGGGCTGTCCGGCAGAGGAATCTGCTGCCTTGGAGTGTAGTGGAGGCTCCTTCCTTGGAGGTTTTTAAGCAGAGGCTTGATGGCCATCTGTCGGGAGTGCTTTGAAGGTGTTCCTGCATGGCAGGGGGTTGGACTGGATGGCCCCTGGGGTCTCTTCCAACTCTATATTTCTATGATTCTAGGTGGGTCATTCTAATGTATTTTGTTGCCTGAAGTAGAAGGGACCCCATCCCACACCAGATGCATAGGACTCAAAGCCAGTCAAGTCATTTTGGCCCACGAGGCAGAAAATCCCATAAGTACCTCTTTAAAAAACACACACCTGGAAATGAAAGTACAATAATAGTACAGTAACGAAAATAATTAACCATCTTTTCTATTTTCACCACACTCCAAATATAAATTCTTCTGCACTCTGTCCGGCAGTAGGGTAGGGCCTGGTTTTCATTATGTTCAGTTTTGCCATCAGGAACTTTGTGTGGGAAGGTCAAGGAAGATGGACTTGGAATCGGGACACATGCCCTGTTCCTCCTTACTCCTGGGTACAATGTAATAATGCCTGATTAGTGTTTGGGCAATCTGAAAATTCATCTTTGCAACCCCTGGAAGACTATAGTGAGCACATATGGGGGAGACGAAGGTTGGGATGGGGGTGCCTGACTGAAGGTGATGCTCCCCTCACCTCTGATTAATTCCTGATTAATTCTTTGTCCTCCCACTTTTTCCGCTGCTTTTAAAATGTCCCAGTTTCTCTCTCTTCCTCCAACTTCCCCTCTTTGTCCTCAGTGGACTTCCATAGGTGCAAAATGGGTTCAAAGTCCCAAAGTATTTTGCACTCAATTGGCTTGGGAGAGGGGAGGCAGCCCTGGAATGTGCCCTTTCCTGAAGACTCAGGCCGTTTCTGCACTGCACTGTTACAGTGCTATTATTCCACTTTCAACATCCTATGGAATCCCAGGCTTTGCCCTTTAGTGAGGGGCATCTAGAGTGCTCACCTAGCCAGCTCTTTGGCCTCAGTGAACTACAAACCCCAGAATTCCACAGGAGGTTGAAAGGGGAATAATAACTGAAATCACAGTTAGATGTCTGAGGGCTTTTTTTTCACCACACCCTGTTTTGTTTCGATTATATTTTATTTGCGGGTGTTTAGAGCACTCCTGGCGCCCGTCAGGATTAATAGAACCCATCGCGGGCAATTGCCGGTTGGTTCACTGCCTGAAGCCTCCCTTTTTAAGAACCGTTGCCTCTGGCGTCATGGCGTCACCGTCGCGGGCATACGGGAAGGGGACAAAAACTACAGCTCCCACAATCCTCTACGACGGCAAGTTCCTTAACGGGATGCCGTAAGGCGTTTGTCAAAAGCGATAAAGAGAGGAACAGCAGAGGACCGTTTTACGGCAGAGAGTTGCTTCCGCTTCCGGCCGTCTCCAGTCCAGAGCCTTTGGCCGCCCCGCCGCCGCTGTTCTGTGGAGTCCGGCGATGTGACGCCTCCCGTTCGGCGATGGGAGGCGGCCGATTGTGACGATCCCTTCGCTCCCTGCCCGCCCCCTCCTCCCTGGCCCGGGCAGAGCGGCCCCCTCCAGGCCCGTCAGGATGGAGGAGGAGAGCATGGAGGAGGAGGGGGGCGGCGGCGGCGGCGGCGGCGGCGGCAGCAGCAGCAGCAGCTACGAGGCCTTAATGGACGACCAGAACCACAACAACTGGGAGGCGGCGGGGGGCGGAGGAGGAGGAGGAGGAGGGAGCTACGGGCAGCCCCCGCCGCCGCCGCAGCCTCCCTCGCCTTGTCCCGGGGAGCTCCGTCGCGCCTGCGGCCACAGGGGCTCCTTGCCGGCCCAGGAGGAGCTCGGGATGCACATGATGTCCGAAGCCGCCAACGCGGGGCAAGGGAAGAGCTGCGAGGCCGCGCCGGGCAAAGGAGGGGCCGCCGCCGCCGCCGCCAGCATCAACCTCAACATCAACCCCTCGGCCTCCAAGTTCTGTGAGTAAGGCGCCCCGCAGCTCGGCCTCTTTCGGGTCACTGCGCGGAACCTGGTGCCTCACTGCGGCACCTGCCCTTCCGTTGAGTTATTGGGAGGGCGGTCCTGAGGGGCAGGCCGGCGCCCCCCCCCGTGGCCACAGTTTTTGTCAGTGAATGGCCCACTCTTTGGTTGAGTTATTGGGAGGGTGGTCCTGAGGGGCAGGCCGGCGCCCCCCCCCGTGGCCACAGTTTTTGTCAGTGAATGGCCCACTCTTTGGTTGAGTTATTGGGAGGGTGGTCCTGAGGGGCAGGCCGGGCCCCCCCCCGTGGCCACAGTTTTTGTCAGTGAATGGCCCACTCTTTGGTTGAGTTATTGGGAGGGTGGTCCTGAGGGGCAGGCCGGCGCCCCCCCGTGGCCACAGTTTTTGTCAGTGAATGGCCCGCTCTTTGGTTGAGTTATTGGGAGGGTGGTCCTGAGGGGCAGGCCGGCGCCCCCCCCGTGGCCACAGTTTTTGTCAGTGAATGGCCCACTCTTTGGTTGAGTTATTGAGAGGGTGGTCCTGAGGGGCAGGCCGGCGCCCCCCCGTGGCCACAGTTTTTGTCAGTGAATGGCCCACTCTTTGGTTGAGTTATTGGGAGGGTGGTCCTGAGGGGCAGGCCGGCGCCCCCCCCCGTGGCCACAGTTTTTGTCAGTGAATGGCCCACTCTTTGGTTGAGTTATTGAGAGGGTGGTCCTGAGGGGCAGGCCGGCGCCCCCCCCCGTGGCCACAGTTTTTGTCAGTGAATGGCCCGCTCTTTGGTTGAGTTATTGGGAGGGTGGTCCTGAGGGGCAGGCCGGCGCCCCCCCCCGTGGCCACAGTTTTTGTCAGTGAATGGCCCGCTCTTTGGTTGAGTTATTGAGAGGGTGGTCCTGAGGGGCAGGCCGGCGCCCCCCCCGTGGCCACAGTTTTTGTCAGTGAATGGCCCACTCTTTGGTTGAGTTATTGGGAGGGTGGTCCTGAGGGGCAGGCCGGCGCCCCCCCGTGGCCACAGTTTTTGTCAGTGAATGGCCCACTCTTTGGTTGAGTTATTGGGAGGGTGGTCCTGAGGGGCAGGCCGGCGCCCCCCCCCCGTGGCCACAGTTTTTGTCAGTGAATGCCCCACTCTTTGGTTGAGTTATTGGGAAGATGGTCCTGAGGGGCAGGCCGGCGCCCCCCGTGGCCACAGTTTTTGTCAGTGACTGGCCCACTCTTTGGTTGAGTTATTGGGAGGGTGGTCCTGAGGGGCAGGCCGGCGGCCCCCCCGTGGCCACAGTTTTTGTCAGTGAATGCCCCACTCTTTGGTTGAGTTATTGGGAGGGTGGTCCTGAGGGGCAGGCCGGCGCCCCCCCCCGTGGCCACAGTTTTTGTCAGTGAATGGCCCGCTCTTTGGTTGAGTTATTGGGAGGGTGGTCCTGAGGGGCAGGCCGGCGCCCCCCCCCGTGGCCACAGTTTTTGTCAGTGAATGGCCCGCTCTTTGGTTGAGTTATTGGGAGGGTGGTCCTGAGGGGCAGGCCGGCGGCCCCCCCCCGTGGCCACAGTTTTTGTCAGTGAATGCCCCGCTCTTTGGTTGAGTTATTGGGAGGGTGGTCCTGAGGGGCAGGCCGGCGCCCCCCCCCGTGGCCACAGTTTTTGTCAGTGAATGGCCCGCTCTTTGGTTGAGTTATTGGGAAGGTGGTCCTGAGGGGCAGGCCGGCGGCCCCCCCCGTGGCCACAGTTTTTGTCAGTGAATGGCCCACTCTTTGGTTGAGTTATTGGGAGGGTGGTCCTGAGGGGCAGGCCGGCGCCCCCCCCCGTGGCCACAGTTTTTGTCAGTGACTGGCCCACTCTTTGGTTGAGTTATTGAGAGGGTGGTCCTGAGGGGCAGGCCGGCGCCCCCCCCCCGTGGCCACAGTTTTTGTCAGTGAATGGCCCGCTCTTTGGTTGAGTTATTGGGAGGGTGGTCCTGAGGGGCAGGCCGGCGCCCCCCCCGTGGCCACAGTTTTTGTCAGTGAATGCCCCACTCTTTGGTTGAGTTATTGGGAGGGTGGTCCTGAGGGGCAGGCCGGCGCCCCCCCCCCGTGGCCACAGTTTTTGTCAGTGAATGCCCCACTCTTTGGTTGAGTTATTGGGAGGGTGGTCCTGAGGGGAAGGCCGGCGCCCCCCCCCGTGGCCACAGTTTTTGTCAGTGAATGGCCCACTCTTTGGTTGAGTTATTGGGAGGGTGGTCCTGAGGGGCAGGCCGGCGCCCCCCCCGTGGCCACAGTTTTTGTCAGTGAATGCCCCACTCTTTGGTTGAGTTATTGGGAAGATGGTCCTGAGGGGCAGGCCGGCGCCCCCCCCCGTGGCCACAGTTTTTGTCAGTGACTGGCCCACTCTTTGGTTGAGTTATTGGGAGGGTGGTCCTGAGGGGCAGGCCGGCGCCCCCCCCGTGGCCACAGTTTTTGTCAGTGAATGGCCCGCTCTTTGGTTGAGTTATTGGGAGGGTGGTCCTGAGGGGCAGGCCGGCGCCCCCCCCCGTGGCCACAGTTTTTGTCAGTGAATGGCCCACTCTTTGGTTGAGTTATTGGGAAGGTGGTCCTGAGGGGCAGGCCGGCGCCCCCCCGTGGCCACAGTTTTTGTCAGTGAATGGCCCGCTCTTTGGTTGAGTTATTGGGAGGGTGGTCCTGAGGGGCAGGCCGGCGCCCCCCCCGTGGCCACAGTTTTTGTCAGTGACTGGCCCACTCTTTGGTTGAGTTATTGAGAGGGTGGTCCTGAGGGGCAGGCCGGCGCCCCCCCCGTGGCCACAGTTTTTGTCAGTGAATGGCCCGCTCTTTGGTTGAGTTATTGGGAGGGTGGTCCTGAGGGGCAGGCCGGCGCCCCCCCCCGTGGCCACAGTTTTTGTCAGTGAATGCCCCACTCTTTGGTTGAGTTATTGGGAGGGTGGTCCTGAGGGGCAGGCCGGCGCCCCCCCCCGTGGCCACAGTTTTTGTCAGTGAATGCCCCACTCTTTGGTTGAGTTATTGGGAGGGTGGTCCTGAGGGGCAGGCCGGCGCCCCCCCCGTGGCCACAGTTTTTGTCAGTGAATGCCCCACTCTTTGGTTGAGTTATTGGGAGGGTGGTCCTGAGGGGCAGGCCGGCGCCCCCCCCCGTGGCCACAGTTTTTGTCAGTGACTGACCCACTCTTTGGTTGAGTTATTGGGAGGGTGGTCCTGAGGGGCAGGCCGGCGCCCCCCCCCGTGGCCACAGTTTTTGTCAGTGAATGCCCCACTCTTTGGTTGAGTTATTGGGAAGATGGTCCTGAGGGGCAGGCCGGCGCCCCCCCCCCGTGGCCACAGTTCTTGTCAGTGAATGGCCCACTCTTTGGTTGAGTTATTGGGAAGGTGGTCCTGAGGGGCAGGCCGGCGCCCCCCCCCGTGGCCACAGTTCTTGTCAGTGAATGGCCCACTCTTTGGTTGAGTTATTGGGAAGGTGGTCCTGAGGGGCAGGCCGGCGCCCCCCCCCCGTGGCCACAGTTCTTGTCAGTGAATGGCCCACTCTTTGGTTGAGTTATTGGGAAGGTGGTCCTGAGGGGCAGGCCGGCGCCCCCCCCGCCGTGGCCACAGTAATGGTCTGCTCTTTGGCGACGCTCTTGTCATATCTGCCTTGCTTGTACCGGCAGCAGTCAGAGCCCTTTTAAAGGGGGGTAGGACCAATTCATAGAGGATATCCCTGTCAGTGGCTGTTAGTCATGATGAATATGTATTCCCCCCCCCCAGTAATAGGTTTATGTGTATATGCGCATATATAAATAGGAAATGAGGCAGCTACACACATTGTTTTTTCTTGTAAGCTTCTGGTTGGCCACTATTGGAAGAAAATATTGTGTGACTTAGATAAGGCTTGGGCAACACGTGCCCCTTTTCTGTCTTTGTAGCCCTCAAGTGCTGCAAAGCTCTCTCACCCACCCTTTTTCTGTCCCTTCCTCTGCCAGCATTGCTTCTCCTGGAAGCCCATAGACCACAGCTCTTGTCCCAGTACCTAACATTAAAAAAATTTTCGCAAAAGCAGAAGTGAATTTTTGCTTACTTCTGCTTTGTGTTTTTTCACTTTTCAGCACTTTTCCTGGATAGAAAATTGGCCTCCAGGCCAACCATCGTTGCCCACCTCTAGTTTAGACCTTTGGTCTAACCCAGGAAGGCTCTTCTTATGAGACCTGTGGTACTGGATTTCACCCTTCAGTTTCTAATACACCTGTGCTAAGGCATATGGGGTTGTAGTGGTACAGCTTTAATTATGGCTTCAGTCTCTACTGTGTAAGCTGCTGCCAACCTCACTTGTGGTTTTCAAATGTAGTCCTATTGTTTTCAAATGTAACTTAGCACGTGTAGTTTTGAGTGACAACTATACAAGCCCTGTCTGACCTCTGGTGAAAAGCATGTGCGTCCTGGACACTCTTGTCAAACATGTCTCATCCCTGAGGTGGTTCCACCATATAATATTTAACTGCAAATGGCACTTCGCAGTGCTTTAACTACAATTTAAGCATATGTTATTCCCCTGATTACTGTATGTATTTTAATTGCTTACCCCTTTCTTCTGTTTTAATATATATTGCCTCAGCAGTTGTGCCATTCCTTCAGAAATGCAAACTAGACCTTCTGCTTAGAGGTGCTGTTGCCTTTCAATCTTGCACACACCTGTTTGTGAAGGTAGAAGTGTAAAGTATGTGAGGAAGATCAAAGAACTTGCTTCAGAATTAAATTGTAAACAGACACATTAAGCTTTTCTCAGATCTGTGTATGTGTGACAGGAACCTGCAGAGGTTGTTTGATCTAGGAACTTCCTATGTCTAGAGAGGAGGTAGAATCTAGGTAGCAATTTTAAATTGGCTTCTGGGAAGTGCAAAAAACAAAACAAACACCACAACACTAGCAACATGGCTTCAGTGTGTGCCATCTGGCTTATTTTGCAAGGCAAGTGGAAGTACAATTTTGATACTGCATGTTTCACAGTTTGCTGAGATGTGTTTGAAATCTGGCTTGTTGTGGTGTGGGAACCTGCTTCTACTAACTAGCCATAGTTTGTTAACCATGCGTGATTGAACTGGAAATGTGTGATTTGGTGTTGACTTAATTGTTTTGATGCCCAAATTCACAGCTGATGTTTGTTCCTGGCTTGTTTCTCCAGCTCGCCATCCTGAAATAAGACCTACGAAAAAGAGTACACTAGCAGTGGGGAAAATAGGGATAGTTTGTTTTCATCTGTGTAATTTATGCAATAAACACTAGTTAACATAAATGATAACATACAAATTGTAGCTGCCCATTGTAGATACAGTGGGTCCTCCTCTTATGAGACCTTCCCACACACATATGCAACGTCACCCAAAGCATCACATCACATTATAGTCAGCATGTGTGCCTATTGTGTCCATTGACTATAATGGTACAAGGTACTTCATATTTTTTTAAAAAATTATTTTACATGGGGGTTTCTGGAATGGAACCCTAGAATATACAGCAGGCACATTGTACTTAGGTTTGCTCCTGAATCAGCAGGTTTTCAGGGAAAACAGAGTCAATAAAAATAATGGCAAATCAACAAAGTAATTTAAAAGTAGAAGTGTTAACTCATGGAACATAAAAAATTAAAACATGCAGGTACCCTTACATGTTTGTGCACACATGCATGTAGATGCATTATATCTCTCTCATCTTAGTATTTTCTTAGCATAGACATAAATACTTGAGAAGGTGGTTATGCAATCATCTGGTTCACTCCAGTATTTGTACATTCTGCAAAATGAGTGAATGCACAATTTGTTTTAATTCCGTCTCCAAACTCTGGAGTTGGAGGGAGAGTGATTTTGTTTCTCTTTCTATAACTTTATCCTTCTCCTCTGGAAAATGTATATTTCACATTTCAGATTACTGATAGTTTGTCCATGTTTAATATAATATTTGTCTCAAACTGATAATCAGAGCTTCACATATGCTAATTTTACTGTAGTACATGTATCACTGTTTCTGGAGATCCACAGTCTCAGTAGAGCAGCTTTGAGGTGTGATCATTGTTATCTAGATATCAGTATTATAAAATTACACCCCTAAATATTTTTGTGCTAGATAGAAAGAAATTCAGACAGAGGTGTGCAGTCTCCCTCTGTTATTCAGCAGAAATATACAGGACAAAGTGCCAGTCTGCTGTGAAAACTTTTATCTCTATATACCTCCCATATTTCCCCTCCAGAACTATATACGCAGTGTAGTCTTATGCATATCTGTTGAGGAGTAAGGCAAACTCTGTTCAGTGAGATTTGCTTCCATGCAAAATGATATATGATTGGGACAAATAGAGTACAAATAGAGCACATAAAAGCTTTACTTGGGTCAGGAAATTACTGGGAAATGTTTTTTATAGTTCTTAAATGTTTAAAAACTTGATTTGTGTTTAAGAAAGTTTTACACATGGTACTGATCATGTTCATTCTGTTCATTAATTATTCTTTTAAGCCGCATGCCCAAGTTCAGCAAGATCATATTTTCTTTTCTTTAGTAATGAATGTTATAACAATAGAAGACTATAAGAGCACATACTGGCCGAAGTTGGATAGTGCCATAGACCAGCTTTTAACTCAGAGTCCTGGTGACTACATCCCCATCTCCTATGAACAAATATACAGGTAAGGAATATAAAAACAGTACTTTTAAAGGTGGCTATATCAGTTATATATCTTGCTGTCAGTGATTGTTCTGAATGAGCCAATATTATGTTCCTAGATACAAACATTAATTTTAGGATTAAATTCTGTAATAGTTTTAACACTTAAGATTAAAGAAGCAGCACCTATTAGTAATAAATAAAGCAAGTGGCTGGAATTTTAAAAGCCATTGATCGATTGATTGATTGAGTGCTTTTCTTCCAGTACAAGATTCAAGGTAAAGTCCACATCCTTTATGGCAGGGATCTACATCCTGTTCATTCATAATGGCTTGTATAGAATACAGCCTGTCCAGCTACTTCTGGATTGTGGGAGAGGCTTTAGCTGCCTGTCCTCTCAGTAACTCCAGCTGGTATTCCAGTAGGCAGCCTGTATGTAGAGACTTCAATGGCTGGGGCTGGGGGTTGAGATTTTATTGACAGGGCAAACATGAGGACCATTCACACCTCCAGGGCTCACATGAGGGCTGTGAGTTGTGCACCCATTTTACATAAAAACAAGGCTAACAGGTTTCAGTTATCTCTCTCCGCTCTTGTTGGAAAAATAATAGGCAAGAATGATACTAATGCTAAGAATATTATAAATTTAATTTATAATAAAAATAAAATATGCAATTTAAGAAAATGTTACTTTTGCTTTCTTAGAACACAGAACAAACAAGTCTTGTTTCACATTTTGGTCTGTACAGGTGAAGGCAGTCCTGGGAACATTGTCAATAAAACAGTATTTTGAGATGTTAACTGATGTAGGAATTTTTCTGCCGTCTTCATCTAGCTCTAAAAGAGCTTATAAGACGTTAAAGTTACAATAAAACAAATGTTTACCTGTATTAGATACTTTCAGATTGCTCTCAATGCAATTTACAACACGTACAGCGCCAACTATAACCTTTGGGTTTTGAGGAAGAGTCCAGCATATTAGTGGTCACCACATTAAAGGCGTAGTACCATCAGTCTTAAAGGTGGACCATTCAGTAGGGATTCTGATGCTAGAGTCCAAAAGTGAGCTAGGTTATATGTGCACAGTTGATCCTTCAAAAAAATGTGACCCCAAACTTTTTAAGGTTTGAAAGTTCAAAACCAGCACTTTAAATTGCTTGTGAATGCACCTGTAATGAGGGCAGCTGGTTCTGACTGACCAGCTGCAGCATTTGAATATCTAAGTGGTCACATTCTTACATTTATCTTTATCATTTTAGTGAATCTATGAATGGGATGAGGTGTTGCCTTATCCAGTGTCTGGAGTGATAGAGATGTAAAATAGTTGGAAATTTTGAAGCCATGGAAGTTCCATGTATTCTCACGTCTCTCACCCAGGGGAAACTTATATGTAGAGGAAATGGTAACATATGCAATACTGTCATAAAAACCTTACCCTTATGTTACTGTTTTAATAACATAACAGTGATTCATTCTTCATTTGATTCACTTATGAATTTTTACAGTTTCCTACGGGGAAGAAATTTAAAAATGCAAAAGCCTTAGTTTTGTACAAACAAATTGTGGATATATCCTGTACTAATCAAAAACTGAAAACTATTAAACTCTATGCTGCTGAAGCATATGTAACTTAGTTTATGTCACATGAGAAAGGAAAACAGACACCACCAAATTAGGAAGGAATAACAAAAATGTGTTATTTGGACAGAAAGGTCTTACGTAGTCATGAAAGTCAGTCTAATGTTGAGTTAAGCATTGCAGATATTGAACTCTTCAGTGCTGTGTTATCATACTCATTATATGGTACATCAGTTGAGCACTGGACACATGGTACTTGTGTCTAGTAGCTGCTTCCGCAGTAGAACAGAGATCACCAGAAAATGGCAAGTAGCAATTCACAAGCAATGCAGGACAGTTGTGTGCTCATCTTATAAAAATGGCAGCCCCCATTAAGTGTAGAAATACCCCTTGGATATGAGTATTGATATGTCACCTGTGTGCCCAAGATTTATACCTCTGTAATTCTGTAGACTGTTTTCCATACAGATATGTAGTTCTTGTCAGATGGAGTGAGCAAAACTGTGTTATTCATTTCACTCTTTGTTTTGTTGGGATTTTTTGTATGTTCCCCACGGTTTCCATTGGAACAACTTAAAATTTGGGAGGGGGGAACCCAGGGATTTTTTTTAAATTTTCCAGTTTTTTCCTCCAGGTATTGATAATCCATATTGCAAAGATCTAGTAGCTTAGAGATTTTAAACTCCTCTAAAAACTACAGAGAGTACTTCTCAGTTTGGGGTAGCTATGAGCCTAGATGATAATATATTCCCCAGGTACGGATAACTAAGAAGGGCTCTGGTTTCTGTACAGCCTTGTTTAGCTCTGCTAATAACTGTTAATACATAGTTGAGACATGCTTTATGCTGCTCTAAGTGGGGGTGTTGTTGGATTCCAGATGATCTCCTGTCAGGAGTGAAAGCACTTACAGTAGGTATTTGTATTCACCTTTAGATTTTAATCTAATTTTTTCATATCTTTTGCTGATGATGTGTGAATCATTTTCACATGGCATCTAACAAGTGAGAGGTAAACATCCTGAAATCTTTAAACTGGCTTAGTAGGAGGTAATCGATTTGTGAACTTGTTTTAAAAAATTGCTTAATTACAGTTATTTTACAAGTGGAAATATCAAAAATTGGCTTTTGGAAACACCTGTTATTTTACTGTTGACATAGATCACATACTAGGTGAGTTGGAAACTGTTTAAAACACAATCCAAAAAAACAAATTACAGTGGTACCTTTATTAGACCAACCAAAATGTGCAAAATACATTATGTAGGTTTTCAAAGCTCACAGGCTCCTACATCAGGCATAATGTTAAGCCATGGGGGTGGGGTTGGGGGTGGGGGATGTAACTGTAGAAAGCCACAGAGATGCATCTTTCATGAAATATTAAGATATTG
The DNA here is from genome assembly GCA_948474755.1 of Ctenosaura bakeri. Classification (NCBI taxonomy): domain Eukaryota; kingdom Metazoa; phylum Chordata; class Lepidosauria; order Squamata; family Iguanidae; genus Ctenosaura; species Ctenosaura bakeri. The sequence goes on along the minus strand of CAOLHI010004100.1, from coordinate 55,930 downwards.
GTGGAGCGAGGATGTGAAAACCCTCGGAGTAATTCTGGTTTTTGGATTTTATTATATTTTGCTGCATGGCCAATATGGATACTCCACAAATACATTTTCTGAAGCTGTTTGTTAGAGTGCTCAGATGCAGTACATTGGAAAGAAGAATAGTATTGAATGGTGGTATAGATGTTAGGTACCGGTACCTTTTCAGGACGGTAATCTGTAAGCTGTCACCTTGGTAATTGGTCTTACATGGTACTTTTAGTTTCAGAGGAAACACCTTAAAACAGTTAGATGAAGCCCTTGTTACTTTTCTGCATTAGCCCAGACACTCTTACCTTACTAATATCTTAAACATAGTTTCAGGGTCATTCATTCCTTGTAAAGGTTTAGGGAATACCCAACTCCTATTTGAATAATACACTTAGCAAATGTTCAGTATTCATAATGCATAATGATGTATCAAGAGAAGGCCTATGAGGCTTGATCTACCATAAGCAGGAATTGGACTTGCTGCTGTCTTTAACTTTGGCTCTACTTAGAAACTGTATTGATATAAAAGAATGGAAATGAAAAGTCCTGGATTTGGTAGAGATAGAAAAGCTAACTTTCTCACTTAAAAATAAACCGATCCAGAACTTTGAAAGAGCATGGCAAGAAGTTTTGAATTGGGTAAAAGAATAAGAAAAGGAAGGAATAAAGAAAGATTGGTGAAATGTGGATAATGTAAACTAATAATGTTATAGATAAAGCATATGTAATATAACAATGTTAAAAGTAACAGTGTGAGATTATTTGTTAAACAGAAACAATGTATGCATGGAATGTAAACACAGACTCAACTGGAAAAAAGAGGTTTGGAAGTGGGGAGGGGGTTTCTTTTTTATTCTTTATTCAAAATTTTAATAAAAATATATATATATTGCTCTAGTAATAGAGTTCTCACACAAACATTTGGTATGTCAGAGGAGGTGCGTAACAAAATGGAGATGAAAATTTTATTGCTGTTAAGCTAGAAGACTCTGTGAGCTGAAGTTGTAATAAGATAGTAAGCTTATGTATATTTTACTTAATGCAGAAAATATGGATTTATCTTTTAATCTTGATCCATTTGGCATGATCTAGTACTTTCTAGTTCAAGACAGAGGGCCATTTTTATACTAGTAAATCATTTGACTGATTTCATCCAGTTTTTAATACTGAGTGGTCAAAATATGTATGCGATAGAGAACAGTGCTAAGACATCTGTCTTTTTGTTACTGATAATCTTAAGATAGCTGGCCAATCTTAAGATAGCTGGCCAATTCCAGTAGTTGGAAGGGTTCCATTGCCCCCAAGAATCCACCAGTGTCTGTATGCACCTACTGCCCCCCCCCAAGTTGCTTCTTTTACCACTATCAGAATTCACTGACTTTGGTAGGAAATATGATGTGTGAGAACATAATGCCTTGTCTCCTAGCGGATTTGAACTCCTGACTACGCCATAGGTAGATGATTCTGTTGAGAAGCAAAGCACAAGCTCCACACTTGAAATGTTTTCAAGGATCACTGGGACAGGACTAACAGAACCAGCAAATATCAAGGATGTGTTGAGGGGCAGATGCCTGAGGCCTGTTCTGAAAAATGTGGACTAAGGAAGCCATCATTATTTCTCAGAAATAATATCTCTCTCCGGTAACAGGTTGTACTTAACTTTTTTTAAAAAAATTTGCAGCTGCTTTTTCTTGGAAAGCTGCCAGATGGAAATTAGTTTTCACTTAGATATTATATAAAACAAGCAAGACTAAACTGGATCGTTCAGTGATGCTTAAGCCTTATAGAAACCAATAGGATGAGTTGGTCACAAGCCCCATTGATTTCAGTGAGACTAAAGCTTAGCTAACTTAGTTTGGATTCAGCCTATTAATTTCTTTGGCTTTGAAGGGAATACTCTTACTCAATTAATACAATAACTTCACATTAATGACTGAAGGAAGTTCTGTAGAGTAGTACATTGTTGATATGAGTATCTGTGTATTTTAAAATACAGACTTAAATCTAATTTTTAGTCCCAGCTAGAGTATGTTATTTAATTAGTGGGAACATGGTAAGGCAGGACTTAAGTTCCATTGGTTATGTAAATCTATTCTAATTGGAAGTAATAGATTTAAATCATGTTCAAGGCAGCATTAAATGTGGGTGAGTTGTGTGGTTGGATGAAGTACATATGGCAGTTTGATGCAGTCAGGCTATTTGTGGCAGCCTTAACTTTATAGACTTAATTGTAAGTCTGTGGAATATTTTGTCAGGAACACAGATTAACTGCTGCAAAACCTGTATGGCAATGGAATTTTTGTTTAGGTTGCATATGGGTGAAGTTTCATTTTAATTTTTTGAAAGTTGAATTTCTATCAGTTTAATATTGTTTTTATACCTTCATGCTGGAAACTGTTGTCAATTCATCACTATTCCTGTATTTATTTCTGCAGTTGTGTGTATAAATGTGTATGCCAGCAGCATTCGGAACAGATGTATAGTGACCTAATAAAAAAGATAACTAACCACTTAGAGAGAGTCTCAGAGGAGCTGCAGGTAAGAAGCTGTGCAATTTTGTTGTGGGAATTTTACTGGGAGTTAGCATACTGTCAGTCACTTGAATTTATTATCACAGCTGCTACCTATGCAATAGTCAGTTAACTCTGATAGCATTATGGAGCACTAGCCCTTGGATAATTCCTTTCCATGAAAATCAGGTTTAATTTAACATATTTAGCTTATATTTCAAAGACTAACACGAACCAAATGCTGAAAAATGCATGGTAGACCTAAAGCCTAAGCACATCTGGATTGGACTGAATAATATAAAAGTAAAACAAAAGCCAAGACAATTATTGATGGTTGTGTGATTTCTTTCTTTAAAAAATTTAAAAATAAAACCCTTAAATGACATGTCCAAACTGGCGGTTGGTAACTTGAACGTGTCATTTAAGGGTTTTATTTTTTATTTTGGTCAAAGTGAAGTGCATTGCTTCGTATTGTTCTGTCAGTGTTCTATCAAAGTGAGCAAACATTGGTTGATTCTTGTTTAATATACCTTAAGTCCTTTCCCTTTCTCTCTCTGGAATTGGACCCAAATCCATCATAGAACTCTGATCCTGATAATCTGATTTTTAAAAAATGTTGCTAGAAGACTGACAGTTCAAACTAGTTCTTACTTACCAGCCCAGACAAGCATTGTCATAACTGGATAATTTGTGGTCATGTTGTCAAGAGGAGAACCCTGTTCATTTTGTAGTTTATAGATGTTTATCTGTCTTCTTATTTGAAGTTGAATGTTTATTACAGGGGAAAAGCTTTGCTTCATGTGTTTTGGCCTACAGTTTTTCTACAGTCTCCTACCATTGACCATAGGGATTCTGGGACTTGAAGTCTGAAATATCTGGACTTCAAAGCATAGGCCTTATGTTGTGGAGCAAGCATTTCTTTGCAGGACCTGTTAAGGCAGTATAAAATGTGTGTAGTTATTTAGATTATTGCTTAAAGGTAAGATGTGCCAAGGAGCACATCAAGAACAAATATTTTTTTGGTGGAGAGAGTAAAGACCAAATAGGATTTTTTAAAAAAAGAATAGCCCTGGGTGTCAGAAAACTTTGGCTTTACATTTTGTCCAGCCCTGTTTTGTTGCTGTTTGTATACAGCTTTTAATGTGTGGAAAAACTCTAGTTTTACCTTCAGTTCATTTTGCTCAAGGCAGCAAATCTCAGGAAAGTGTGTTTTTGCTGTGTTGCTGGTCTTGTGGTAATAGCACTGTAGGGCATGCTATTTTGATCAGTTTGTTCCTGATCCAAAATACTTTAATGAAACAGTTTGTTGGGATAAGGGTGGATAGTTTTCTATTATTTTGCTCAAGCATCCCAATAAATCATAAAGCATCCTTTGCCTTACAGGTCCAGCTTAAAATAATGGCTCAGTTCAGATGTAACAAAAACACATGGTTTGGAGTTGCATGACTGAGTTTGAAATTCATGCACTCACTCTTCCGTGGCTGCTTTTCACTCTAAGCAACTGCACTGCATGTACATTCCATAACCTATGTGTTTGTTGCTACTGTAGGAATCTGAAAGGAAGAAGTTGGTATGCTTGAGATTGTAGATTTCAACCAGCCCATAAATAACTGAAGTTCATGGTTGTAGCTTTTATTCGGCGATATGTATTTTCCAGAAGAAGTAGAAATCTTTAGATCATTTTCTAGTGTTCTAAATAATGTTATCTGATTGAGTATGCTTGCTTTGAATGTTATATTCAGTCACACATCACTACACAATTTCTCTGTGTAGAAATTGTTTTATTGGAATATTTGTAATAATGTAAAGAGAATAGCTTGTATTTCCTTTGTATTGAATAAAGATGACTAGGTTTGAAACAATACTTTTTCAGGACACTTATCTAAAGAAAGCTGTACTTGATATACCTTATATCCACAATTTAACTTTCTTTTGCTGAGGTATGATTGTAGTACTTTTAGCTTTACTCATTTACTCTGTTCGCTAATGATCTATTCTATTTCAAGCTGAGAAAAATCTGATTAAGTACAACTATTTGGTCTGTTGTTGATTGCAGTACAACAGTTCAGGCAACTGTGGATAAATGTAGGCATATATGTGATGTGGAAAATTTTCTGTGGCAAAATACAACATTGAAAAATTTTCTGTTTAAGAATATTTTCCACTCCACACCTCTTGTTTTTACTGCAAGTCACTGCAGCATACCTGTTCATAATCTAATGAGATAACCTAGATAAGAATGCAGCGGTATGCTCGTACTGTTTCAAATGCACTACCTTTAGTACACTGAAATATTGCAACTGTGTCTTTATGTAGCTTTCATGCTTTTAGAGTCTGATGTTAAAACCATTATGTAACACATTATATAGGTAGGTCACCTTAGTAGGGCCTTCTTCTCACCCTAGGAGTGCACTAGATCTGTACAACACTCAACACACCCAGTGAAACATTTCTGAAGAGCACTGTGTTGGGGAAAACTGCTCTATTGACTGCACTCCTTTTTCCTTTGCTTTGGGATTGGCTTTCACTGGCAGGATGCAAGGTTCTGGGGAAAAAAGGTGGATCCTGCTTTCTGCAGTTGACTCATCCCTGATTTTCAGCATAAAACATGTTTGTTCCATACATACCTTGTTCTGCTGTTCCTTCTTGAAATGGATAAACTGTATCTAAACTGGAATGGCCTCAGTTAGAGGGAGATGTAGAATCATAGAGTTGGATGCTATCTGAAGGATTATCTGGTCAGCCACGACCTATGAAGGAAATTGATATCTAAGGCAACACTGAAGGAGAGCTACCCAAGCTCTGCTTAAAAATCTCCAGCCAAGGAGAGTCTACCATCTTCTAAGGTATCATAAAGTTCTTTCTAATGCTCAGTCAGAATCTCTCCTTTTATAATTTTGAATCGATTCATCAAAGTCCTGCCCTTTGGAGTGTCAGTAAACACGTTTGCTCCATCCTCTACATAACACTCCTTTAACTACTTGAAGGGTAGGTCTCACATCAACTCTCTCTAATCTCTTTTCCAGGCTAAACATTATTTCACTTCCTCTGTGGTTTTTCGTAGGACTTTATTTTCGTACCTTTCGCACTTTTTTTTTTGCCTTCCTCTGCATATATTTCAGCTTGTTGATATTTTTCAAAAATTGTGGTGCCTCATGGGTCTGTCTCTGATCTCTTCCTGTCTGATTGTTCAGTTACCCCCATGGAGTTGAGAAGATGAACACTATCTCCTCCTAGCTCCTTAAGTGTATATGTAATTGGTGATGCTTTTCCAAGAGTTAATTATTTACAACATACCTCATTTGTTGTCGTGATTATAACATTGCACAATTTTCTCGGCAATGATCCATTGATCTGAACACACATTTTGAAAGACTGTTTACCAGAATGCTGAATCCTTGCTGCTGGATAATGCAGTGTCAAACTGAGTGTATATGTGTGGCAACACAATGGGAGATGTAGGTGTGGGAAGTGACTGCATACGGCTGTGCATGTGCAATATGAAAACGTGTAAAAGCTTCCTTGATAACAGTTGAAATAAGGATCCTGGGCCAGATGGGCCTTGGGTCTGATCTGGTGAGATGAGTTAGTTCTGTACTTTTATCTGTGTTGATGGGAACATATTCTCACATTGCAAAGTTCCTCAGTAATATTCCTTGTCTTTCTGCATGGTATGTGTGGTTTTGTTCACTGCTGTCACAGTAATATAGATTGTTGCCCATTTTGCAACATAAATGTGCTGAGTAACAAAATTGCCCTTGAAGCCTTTGAGTCTCCGCCGGTACCAATATGATTAGCCAATACTTTCTCCACTTGTTGATGAACTCCTTGAAACTACCCTAGGGGAAGGTAGGGGCAAAACCTGCCTCCTACAATTCCATCCTATTGAACCAAAGCATACTGCTAAAATATGCAGTCCTTATGTTTAACTTTACAGTAGTTGCTTTAATCCAGGGATGGGCAACTGTGGAAGGCTAAAGGATTCATTAGTGCCCAAGGAGACCTTGGAGGGACATATCTGCTCTTGAAAAAAAGTCTCTAGGGCATATGGGGGCATTTTTACCATGCTTTGGGTTTTTAAAAAGGGTCTCCTGGGCCAAAGTTGACCCAGGGGCCTGCAGAAGACAGTGGAAATGAATTTCATTCTCTCAGTGAGCTTTTTGGGGCAATATGTGTATATGCTTGTGTGGGGGGAGGGGATTGAGAGAGAGAGAGAGAGAAAGAGAGACTGAGTGTATGTATGTTGCAAAAATGTTTTTGACCTCTGCGGGGCCCAGGGGGCACCAAATGGGTGGAAGTGCCCTGCACGCCTTCTAGAGTGCATCTGGGGGCATTTTGACCCTTGGGCTGTGGGCCCAATGAACCACAAAAACCACCTGGAGCAGCAAAATGTGGGCCTTATGACTGTAGACCATAGTCATATTTGTTGTGACTGTTTCAAAATGTGGAGCACAGTGGTTGAATTTCTTAATGGTTATTGTTGATCATAGATAATTTAAATGATCTAGTATAACATTGTCAGGATGCTATATTTTAGCAATGCACTAGATTAGTGCTTCAGTGGTTTCATAGTAAAGTCTGTATTGGCAATAGAAATTCAGCCTTTGCACTCCACATGTTGAAGTAATTACTACAAGTATCAACAGTTGAAAAGCAGTGGCCTTTGCTAAACTATCAGTAGGAAGCAATGACAATTACTCACTTAGCAAACAACTCAGTAACACTACCTACCGGTAATTTCTCTTTCCTGCCTCAGCTTCTGAAATTTACCTGGAGATGTTCAGGTGAACCAGGAGTTCTAGGTCTGTATAGCTTTGCAGGGGTTTCAAAGAGCATTTAAAGATCAGACTTTCACTCCACCCGTCAAGAGAATCTCAGGGTTACTGCGTGGAACATAAGACAACATTGATTAATTGTGATAGCGAAGATGGTCAGTTCCTTACCTTGTGAGAGCTACTTATCCCCCTTCCTAGTATAGTAGATGTTTTCAGTTCAAAAAGCCTTTGATCTCCTTTTAGTTCACCCCCCCCATTTTATTCCTGTTGAATTAACATTTTTTGCTTATATTTGCTTTAAGATACATAAGGTTTTTGTCTTACTGTATCTCAGCTAAATCTCAGCAATCTCTGGCTATTACAGTGGAAAGCCAAGTTACAAATCCTGTAATATTGTTGCCAGGCCTGAACAGACAAAATAAAGGACAGGGTGGAAGGAGTACAGGCATGATGCCAAATGTTTTAAACAGCTAATTGTTAATGGTCTTGATTCCTTTGAGTTTGGGTTCCCTTCCCAATTTCCTCTTTTATAATCCTACCCCCAGCGCTAATGAGAACAAATGAATTTGACAGTGGCTGGCTTGAGGATGGAGGGGAGAGGAAGTGTGCAGACAATCTGTTCATTATTTGAAGTGGAGATGGAGTTCTTCCTCTGTTAAGGGTATTTTGTTGGTGAAACTGTGTAGCAAGGAGTTGCTGGAGGGGGACAGCAGGGATAAGCAGGACAGAATGGTGTGTTTCCTTGTCATAAGCTTTTGTTTGATCTGTTGGCAGTTGTAGAGGAGTGTCCCGGTTTATCATGATTACATGATTTGAAGGCAAGGCTTCAGAAGATTCTTTCTCTTCTTTAGCTTAGTATCCCAGGGAATATTGCTATAAGTTTGTCTAAATGGGTTTGGTTTTCTTCAGCTAACATGTCCCACATTACAAGAAGCTGTCAGCATCCACAAAATCAAAGTGTCTTGGGGAAAGAGAGGTCTTACCCCTCTGCCACTATTGCTTCTCTACATATTCAATTCCCCTAATAAGTTGGCATAGATCCCTTCAGTAACTTTGCTTAAAAGCACAAGGCTTCAGTAAAAATGTGTACATTCATCAGAATACATAGAACATAACATTGTAGTCAGTTAAGTGAACAAAATGTTATTTGTGACTCCTGAGGCTTGTGTACATGGCATTGAAATACCAGTTTCTTTCTGTGTTGAATAAAGAGAACATGTGTGTCAACTGAGGTTATCTGAATTGATGATGTGGGGACATGTGCCTTCTACCAGTTTAGAAACATTCCCATTCTCCATTTTATGAGGTGTGCTGTAGATGGCAGCAAAATGCTTTCATCAGTATTTTTCATACATAAAGCCATCCAAACTTTAGAAGGAAAATAGATTGATTTATTGTTCTGAAAAACCTGTAGCTGGCTTGTGGACCAGATCATAAAAGTTTCTTAAATTTCAGGCTACTTCCTTTCCTTCATCGTTTATTTTTCACACGCAGTGCACAAAGAATTGCACAAAGAATTATCCCTTTTGATATTTAATAGTAATATGTGTCTAGGTAGGAACTGCATGGTTATACAGAATTTGTTATGTGTGAGTGACTGCTCATCAGGTGTGAGGCATAAGAATAGATTCCACTCAGGTATGTAAATATTGAAAATATTACAGAAGTCTGGTGGGAATATTGTATTGTGTAGATGTGTATGGAACTTGTAGCAGTGTCCGAGGCAGCTTTTGGGGATTGTTTGCTGCGTGCATTTCATCCAAGGTATAACATGTCCTGTGCATGTGCATGAGATTTGACAATTTTTGACTTGCATCTTTAGCTCCATGCTGTAAAAGAGGATACAGTAAAAATTCTGCATTAGAGGACCCCTCTCTGGCCAATTCCCATGAATAGATTTTGGGCACCTATGAAAGAGTGGAATTTCTTCATGGGTAGTAGATTTTCCCTTTATTTCCATAGAATTAGATATTTCAGATAGTTCCCTGTTCTCTTCCCTTAATTTATACCTTTAGGTTTCACCCCTGTCACTTAGTTCCAGATAACAATACACATCTGTCTTTATTCTGCTATGTACTGGTTATTTTCATTGTCTTGCTGCTTTGTTATACAGGGGCGTCTTTATTTCTTGTAATAAAGGACAGAAATTAGCATTTTCAGCGGCTGCTCTCACCCTGCGGAATGCCTTTCCACTAGAGGCTGGGTGTGCCCCCTCCCTGCACTCCTTTTACCTGCAGGCAAAAACTTTTTCTTTTCTAACAGGCTTTTACATAAACCCAATAGCTTTATTTATTAACTTGTTTTAAATTGAATATTGTTTTAAGTGTTGTATGATTTTATAGCCTTTTAATGTTTTTTAACTGTTAGTATCACATATCCACTGGCAATTTCAGTAGTCATAGTTGCTCCATGCCTAGTGTACAAACATGCTCAGAGGTGAGCTTGTAAATTATAGCTTGGATTAACTGTGGTTAATCAAATTTCACTTGTTCCCTTTTGGTTATGGAAAGTATATGAGAAATGACAATGGTTGGTTTGGAGTACTTAGACCACCATTTCCTTGTTTGGCCATAATGAGAAACTTTGTTTTCAAAGAAAGTAGATTTTTTTCCCCTCCTTGCCTGTACAACTTTTGTGGCAGGAAGGAGAGGAGGTGAATTGTGATTGTACCAGGATATTACATTCGAACTGGGCTTTTATTTGTAGCCAAGGGGCTTTCAGTTCACAATTTAGCAAGTTAAAAGTACCATTTTCAGGTGGAAATGGGTTAGTGTTAAACTGAAAATGAAACACTGTAATTCATTCAGCAAGTTGAATCTTGGAGGAAAAGAGAGCAAAATGTGGCAGCTAGTTCAGCATTATCCAGATGAAGTGACAGTATTTTAAATGCTTCCTTTAAATAAAAAGAGAATGACCTATTAGGAATACAAAGGGAATGAGGTAGGAGGGAAGCAGATAGCATTTTTCTTTTTTTCTTTTACATACACAAAAGGACCAGAGAATATTCCCAAAACTGGCATATATCCCTCTGCAAACACTATGCTAAGAATATCTGGCTACAAGGGAAAGTGTGACACAGAGACTTGTAATTAATTTCCCAGTTCTTGAGGAAGAGGAGTTTAGTTTTAAATAACATCAGATGTTTGAGTGTTGACAGTATTCTTGGATTCAAAATTCAGTCCTGATGGTTGTTCTTCACCATGAAACAAGACTAACCACCTCACATATATACAATGGGTCATTGGGAAGAGAGACTCAGATGAATGTCAAGAGATGAAGATCTTTAAGAAACAGAAGATGGTCATTGATTTAAATGCACTGTGAAGAAATGAAGGGGGAAAAAGAGAGCTCTTCCTTTAAGCTTGTATTTGTTGCCTGTGGTCCAACAGCACCAGGCTCTGTGACTCATCATAACTGGTACTTAGGGTAGGGAAGCTTTTTGTACTTGGCATGACCTCGGTTTCAGTATGTGGTTCTTGTCATGATGGTGAAACCCCATTCACAATTTAATTGATTTAACACATACATAATGGTGTTCACTTATTTAAGATCACTTAGCTTCCAAGCCTGTCTGAATGTTATCTGTATTACAATGATTTTTTTTTTTTGATGCCTGAATGGTGAGTTTATCTGTTTAAAGAGAATTAAACAGTTTTCCTGTACTTAGGTATAAGAGCACTAAAACTCTTCTAAGTGAATTTACATTTAGTTGCAATCTTACTCAAGGGTTTGATACATGTTCAATTATCATATTACAAATGGGGGAGCAGGTGATGTAGATTCTTGTAAGGTTTTAAGATAGTTGTTGTTGTTGTGTGTGCCTTCATTTCTAATTTATGGCAACCCTAAGGTGAACCTGTCATGGGGTTTTGTGGGGCAGAGTGTGTATGATGTGCCCAAATCTCCCATTGGGTTTCCATGGCCAAGTGGGGAATTAAATCCTTATCTTCAGGGACTTAGTACAAAGCTCAGACCACTGCACCATGCTGGCTTTCTTTAAAGAGGTACCCCAAATTACAAATGCCAAAAGCATTTTTAGATTAGTAAAATGTGCCAGCAAAATACACAGGTGTGAATGCAAGGGAAACAATTGCTCTATAGACCCATTGCTGAAAGTCTTTGCTGAACCTCCTTTGCTGCCTGTCAGTTTCATACAATTTGTTGTTTCTGCTGTTCCTAATAATAAGGAGAGAGCAATCTATAGGAGGATCTCCTTGAGAGGGCATTTATTTATTTACATTTTAAAAGTATTTATGCCTCATTCTTCAGGGAAATAGGTTAATTTGACAGCTCCCTGCCCTCAGGCTTACAATCTAAATAAAAGAGAACTCATAAGGGAAAGGGAATGGTGATATGGGGGGAATTACATTCTGCAGATACTGGCTGCTCTTCTGCCTCCCCACCCCGGGCCAGTGCAGTGGCAGTTGGAACATGGAGGGAAGGCCTCTCACTAGTGTTTGGTCCAGGGCACAATGGTGCTGTTCCTAGAGGCTCTTCTCTCCCTCAGAGACCAGAGCAAGGGTAGTGGCAGTGAAGGGAGGGCCTCTTACAAGCTGCTGGAGAGTCTTCTTTTTTACTTCTTCCTCCAGAGGCCCTTAAACACTTTCTGTATTAAGGGAAGGGCTGGAAGGAACTCTGCCCAGTCAGCAAGAAAGAGGATTGCTGAGTTGACATTTATATGTATGCATAGATATGCAGAAAGTCCCCAACCCCTGAGCCAGCATCACGTGTGGTAGTTAAGATCAAGAAGATTGTGCTCCTCTGTTTTAAGACAGTGGTGTTTTAGAATGCTGTGAGGTAACCTGCAAAAAATGTTGGCGTGTACAGGGTTCTTATCCAAGGTTCCTAAATGCTTTCTTGTTCACCTCCTCACTTTACATTCCTCAACCTCTTTTTTTTTGTGGTCACAGAACTTGTTCAGTTTTTATTGTTTGGATACCCCTTCATTCTCCTGTATTAGTTTTATTGTGTTTCTGCAAACATTAAGTTGCCTGGGGCTACTGATATCTCCTTCTTGGGCATGGATGGCATGAATGGTACTGCTTTGGCTACATAAGGATTTATAGCTGGAAAATACTGATGTTGTTGTTGTTGTTGTTGTTGTTGTTGTTGTTGTTGTTGTTATTATTATTATTATTATTATTATTATTATTTCTATTCTTTTTGGATATTATTAATTAGTATGCAGAAACCTTTAGAGGGGGTTTAGTTAGCAGAACTGAATTAATGACTAAAAAGTGTAAAATCTCCCAGTCTTTCACGTTACTTATTCTGGAGACATATTTTACTTTTACTTGCAAGCATAATCAATTAATCCAAGGCAGACATTTGTTTCATTTAGTAAGGCATCTAATTTTTTCTCTTTTACAGGCTAGCCCTCCAGATCTCTACATTGAAAGGTTTAACATAGCACTTGGACAGTATATGGGAGCATTACAGAGCATTGTGCCTCTTTTCATATATATGGTAAGTTCTTAGAACAGTTGTTCCAACAGTGCATTTGTGCTGTCTGGAAAAGAAGTGCTAATACTCAGTGGCTGAGCACATGCTTTGAATGCAGAAAATCCCACAGTCAGTCTATTTCATCTCTACCTAGGGCTGGGAAAACCTCTGCCTGAAACTCTAGAGTACTATTACAATTCACAGTCAGTACTGGGTTAGGTAGATACATGTCTCACTCACATGTATAAGACAGCTTATTCTGTTTCAGAGCAAAAGCTATGATAATGTTCAGACTTAACAAGATTCCTTTGTATTCTGTGTTATAGCAAACATGGGGTGATAGGGCAAGTAACTTTCCAGACCAATAGTTTTGCTCCTTTTATTGCTTTGATTCTTTTCAGAGGCAAAATATTCTTCATTCAGGAGGCCTTGTCACTAAGTGATACATCTAAATGTTGTGACCATCACAGTTAGTTGCCCAGTTTCTTGCAGCTATGTGCCCCACTCTTCTATCTCCCTGTCTCTTCTAACTGGTTTGCTTCTTTGCTAATGCTTAGTCTATCCCCTAGGGAACTGTACCTGAATGAAGGAGTCATATGATCATTACTTAGCCTGACTGTTTAAAAACCTGTTGGAATAACCACTCTAATCTTTTGGTGACTGGTAACAAATTGTTGAATTGGATACAAGTAACCTACTGTCATTCTTCTGGAACAGAGATCACCATAGTTCATACTATATGTCAGAATTCTGTTTTTATGGGTTATATAGTTAGCCCTCTGTTTTGTGGAGCTTCAGTTTAATACCCCCACAAAAATAGAAAAAAACACAAATAAAAATTAGGAACACTTTTTTTTCCACCTGACAATACTTCTCTAGGTCTTATGTTATTTTGTGGTCAACTTCTGTAGAAGAGGGGCATAGAGTCATGCTGGAGGACCTAGAGATTCCAAAGAAAACATTTTTTTTTCTGTGACAGAGGCAAATAATTTTTCAAAAAATTAAATAAATAAATAAATAAATAAATAAATAAATAAAAAAACTAACTAACTAACTAACTAACTAACTAACTAACTAACACACAAATAATCAAATCAGCAAACCCTGAACCTGTGAAAATGAAGGGCCAACAGTATATACTGTGGTAAAAATTAGAGGCTCAGAAAAGGCTTTCAATTTGTCAGGAAAATAATTGCTAATTAATTACTGCATTATGAGTTTAGCGATTTGTTTGGACATAGTATTAAGGCGATCATAGCATAACTACTTTACATATGCTGTTCCTAAGGAATATACAGTTCTCTCTTCACATTCGTGGGTTTGACTTTTGTGGATTTGATTATTTGTGATACTGCTGCCCTCCCCCTCTCCTGCCGGAAGCTGCTGGCGCAGTTGTGCTGGCAGCGGGCAACAGAGTGAAGGGGAGGGATGATATCCCCCCCCATGCTCTCTTGTCCCCACTGCTCGCCTGGTAGCGCTGATGGGGGTGGTGAGAGAGCCAGTTGGGGAAGATCTTTCCCTGGCGGCTCTTCCCCCCTGCCACCATTCGCGCGATCACCATTGCATGGCTGGGGCTGGCGAGAAAGCCAAGTGGCAAAGATCCTTCCTCGCCATCTCTCTCCTGCGCCTCTACCCACAGGATCACCATCATGGGGATGGGGGCTTGCAATTATTCACATTTTTTTCACTTTTGTTTGTCTGTACCCCACGAATGTGGAGGCCTACTGTACCATCTTTCTCCTGATAGCTTCACCTTGTTGAAAGTTCATTAGTGCACAAAGATAAACCTGGCAGTGGAGGCCTAGTTCTTTCTGGAGAAGGACACCTGTGTCTAAGTTGTACTATGACAAACTGCAGGTTATAGGGAGCATATTAGTCCCTTGTTGAACCAGTTTCACTGGCTACTGGTCTTTGTTCAGGCACCATTCAAATAGTTAGTTACTACCTGTGAAGCCTTTATACAGCTTAGATCAGGACTGTCTGAAAGTCTGTATCTCTCCGTGTTCTGCCAGGGTATTACAGTCTGGTGGGGGGAGCTCTTTCTCTGTCCTACAATCCTCCCATGTTTGTCTGGTGAGGACATGGGAGCTAGCCTTCTCAGTGGTTGCTCCTAGGGTATGGAACTCCCTCTTGTGGGAAGCTTAGCTGGCTCCTTCTCTGTTTTCTTTTTTTCCCCCAGCAGGCAAAAAGATCTTCTTGTTAAACAGGCCTTCAGCCCTTAACTAGTTGAGGTGGAAGGATGTGCTGTGGGTGTGCTGTTATTTACAGTAATAAGAGCTTTGTGTGTTTTGTTTTACATTAATGTCTTAAAATAATGTTTTATTTGCATTGAGTACCTAATGCTTTCTTAACTTTTGTACTTCATGTTATTTCAGCTGTTTTGTGTTGTAAGCTGTCTAGAGTTGATTTTGAGGGAAAGATGGGATATAAATCAGATAAATAATAAAATCAATATAACTGAGCACTTCTTGTACAAAAGCATCTTGACCACATGAAAAGTAGCATATCATAGAGAAAGCTGATGTAAAAGTTTTCTCTATGTAGGGAATTCGGAGTGTTTTGCCATGCAATAATGTGAACTCCCACCCAGGGCTTGGACAAACTATTGTTTTGGACATCTCCCAGAATCTCTTGGTGTCACCACTTTTCCAAGCCCTGCACCCACCTATAATCTTAAGGAATACAGGCTGAACACAGCGTCACAATATCGAAGTTGTAGGGTAGTCAGAGATCTCTTGCCTCCCTCCACCCACTGCTGCAGTGTTAAAGACCAGTGTATGTTAGGGATGAGGAAAAGATGCAGAATTATTTTCCTGTTCATCAAAACAAACATCATGCAAATTTATGATCTGTGACTACAACACTTTTCCCTCCTCCATGAGCCCTGTACTATCTTCAACTGATGAAGTCGGGGAGCTTCAAAAGCTAGCATATTTTGTGCCTGCTGTTTGGCCTAATAAAGTTATCACCTATGTGTATTTTAGAGTTTGAAACTCAAACATGATAAAATGAGTTAAAGTCTTAGGCAGTAAAAATCAATGCACTGAACTGAATGCTGCTGACAGCTAGATAAAAGGGCCAAGACAAGTAGATTTGATCAAAGACTCTCTGAAATAAAGAGGTTTTGCAGCCTTTTAAAATGTAAAGACAGGAATATACTCTGTCCTTGATGGAGAATTTATTCTGCAGCCTTGAAGCCCCTACAGTGAAATGACTGCTTCTAGAAGTATACATTTTACATAAGGTGTGCACTGACCTTAATGTTCAGGCTGGACCCAGAGTCAGGGGATCAGAAAACAATCTAATGCACTTTAGACTGTTTTGGAGGCTGCCTGATTGAATTCCAGAGGTGCAGGGAATCCACATGTCAGTTTGGAATTCTGAAGCTTTATACCTTCTCTTGAAATAACTTAATTTTTTTTGGTGCTTACCATACTTTGATGAAAGTTGTGACAGCATAAAACCAGACACACAGATGAGGGTGGCATTGTGCTAAACATCTTTACATTATGATTTTTAAATAAAGCAAACCGCTGGTGGCAGAACTGAATGGGTATTACAATCATAGTTGCACTTCCTGCGGAGTTCAAGCCAGCCAGTTTTCCAGTGACTGGGCACAAGGATGTCCATCCAATAATATCCTTTTGTTTCGGGTTTTCCAGAATGGCCTTAAGAAGGAACTCTACACAATTTTGGATATATAAATGCAGAACATTTTATGGAAGGGATTATTTGGTTTTCCCCCACCATGTGAGGAGCAACTCGTACAAGAATAGCATATGAAGCAGAATTATCCCTAGGCAAGAAATCTGCATAATTTCAGGATAATTGATGCAACATTTAGGTGTTTAGCAGAAATAAAATAGTTTGGTGATGTTTTTGTGTTCTACTCAGATTGTCTGATTATCACTGCAGCTACTTCTACATTTAAAAAAGTATTTTAAGTCTTTAGAATTTGTTAGGATACAGGGTGTTTCTCTCTTCCTAAAGTACAATAACATAAGAGCACTTCAGAAGGAGGAGGATTAGGATTGGAGGAGGTGCATCATATGGATTTGTACTGGCTAATTTGTTATTTTAATCTGCCAGCTATTTCATGGATTCCAGGAGCAAGGGACTGGGTAGGCTGAAAAACAGTGAGCCTCTGCCTGGAATGAAGAGATGGAATACAGGTGTACAGGCGAACCATTTTCTGAGGAAGAGGCCCTCAGTCGTGATTCTTTCAGAATGTCAGGTCCTTTTGGGCTGAAAGTGAATTTGTTTTTCCCTTCACCTTCACTATCTTGTATAGACATTGCTGGAGTCTTTCTGGGTATTTTTCACACTATACCCCTTCCCCCCTGTATTAACTTCTTCACCCTGCTGCCTTTACCCTGCCATGGTGGTTTCAAACCGCTGTTTCCTGTGCTTTGAAGGGTTTGTTCTGGGCTATTAATGAACAGTTTTGGCACAGAAAAATACAACTAGTTAAACCCATGCTCTGCTTCTATTCTGTCCATTTCCATTTTTTTTAAAAAGTCCTATGCCCTCTTTTTTAGGAGTAAGTTTCATTGAGTTCAATAGGACTTAATTCTTAGTAGACATTATTAATTGAGATTTTGGCCACACAGGACCAGAAAAGCCACACTACTGGGATAGATTTTTTGAGCTGTTTTAACAACAGTTTCTGGGCCACTTTGATTCTTTCTTGTGAGACACAGACAAAAAATGAGTATTTACAAAAGCACTTTATTTCATTAGCCTTATAATGCAAGGTTAATAGACTGGAAGAAACAAATATCAAGATAAGATGATAAAAGAAATTGTGAGCTTGTTGAATACCTGGTTTTTTAAATGGGAGATACCACAGATTATATGTGACATCCCTGATAGTTGAATGTAAAACATGAGTTCTGTCATTCATCTTTGCAGACTACATTAAGTTGCAGTCATTCACTTGTACAGAAAAATGTTCCATATATGCTCAGATGCTGTCAAAATATTTGTGGTTAAGATTTCTCTACCCTTGATTCACTGATCTTTGTAGCTTAATGCTGTAGTTGTAGTGAACTAGTATCTTTTAACTGAAATACGCACATGATTCCTTGTTCACTTTTAACTTCATTTCTTATTAACCATTAACAACAAGGCATTTGAAAGGTAAGTAAAAAGTGTACATGAAAGGTGCAAAGAAAAGGAGAGAGGTACAGAACACAGAGGAAACAATTGAATAGGTTGTAAATTTAAGTCTCATACTTTTGGACAGCTGTTCCCAACCTGACATGTTGGACTTTGACCACCTGCAGTCAATAACTGTATTATAGGATTTGTAGTCCTTGTGAAGAATGTACTAGGGTTAGCAAGAAAAATTTAAAATGACAAAAAGAGCACTTTGAAAGAGCCAGTAACAAAATGTACCCTTAAGAGTCAATATTCAGCCCAGTGCCGTTCTTTGGTTCACGTGGTTTGATCTGACAGCAGAATGAATAAAGCAGAAAGTTAAACTAAGTGTAGTTTATGCAGTTTTTTTAAAAAAAACAATAATTAGTGCTAATAGCAATAAATTAGTCTTAACTAATCCTAACCGAAAATATGTGTATTAAAACCTAACATTCCAAGCTCTTTTCCTCCTGTTTCTTTCCAAAGCCTTATTTTTCATGGTTAATTACTTTTTAATGCCTGTATCTTTGAATTTTTAACTATTTTTAAAAATCTGTTGCAAACCTCCTTGAGTCCTGAACTGGAAAAAAGCAGAATATAACAATAACAACAATTCAATAATTATTAATTAGTAACTATTAATCAGTCTGACAAGATTTGGGAAAAAAAAGAGATTATGAAATATTTTCTTTGAAATAAAGAATAAAAAAGGTTGTTTGTGTATTTATTTCCCCACTTTATTTCTAAAAACTGTGTAGCACATAGACTTTTATGTAAGGCTGTACAGTAGTGCAGAGTGGTGTTCTCTAGATCAGTACCAGTGCACGAGCCATTGGCTGCCAGTTCTTGACAGCTCAGGTGTTCCTTGCAGTTCAAGACCTTGTGAGAAAACCCCCCACCAAGTTTTGGAAAGTAAATTTAATTTGTAATCATTTTGAGTAAATCATTTTGCTTTTAATATACTAAACATGATACTTTAATGCAGCGGTTCTCAACCTTCCTAATGCCGTGACCCTTTAATACAGTTTCTCATGTTGTGGTGACCCCCAACCATTATCATAGTGTCAGAAGCTCAACCTGAGAAGGGCTTGAAGCGAGGTCTTAGGCGATCCCTGTGAAAGGGTCGTGCGACCCCCAGGTTGAGAACCACTGCTTTAATGATTTGCAGTCTGTTAAAGGAGCTTATAATTGTGTTTTTCCATCACGTCCCATCCCAAGAAGACTATTTTTTTCAATGGCATCAAAAAATTTTGGAAATTTTACATCTCTAGTAAATCCAAAGTACATCTTTAGCACTGCCATAATGATGTACAGACAAATTGCACGGCTGGTATCTACAATCTGTGACTGGTCGTCTTGACCAAGCTGAAGAGTGCATTTGGAAGCCCACTCAAATGAAAGGTTGGGTGAAGAAGGCTTCTGTGGAAGGGTTCTCCCTCTTGAAGATACATGGAACCTCTTTGGGCAGCAGCATCCAAAGCACCCCAACTTTGACTTTCTTGGAGAACCTGGAAAGTAGAAGTAAGCATTGTTGGGCTCCACTGCCCAAAGAGCCACAGCACAACTGATGAAGGGCCGGTGTGGAAAGATTTGTGATTGGCCCTGCTTGGCGGAGGTTCAAGCTACCTGCATTAAACAAGCTCAGTCTTTCACTCAGCTTTCAGATAGAAGAAGCAGTTGCTTGGATACTTCTCTACACCAATGGTTCTTAACCTGGGGTCTGTGGATCCCTGAGGAACTGTAGTGTCCTCACAGAGCGTCTGCAAAGACTGGAAGGCTGCTCAGCCTGTCTCCTCTTCACAATAGAGCATAGGCCCAACAGGAGCCAAGGCAGAGGTAGGCAGGCTGGCTGGGCCTGTGCATTGCCTGTCATGTGCATGCTCCATTGTGGAGAGGAAGTGGCCTAGTAGCTGAGCAACAGTGGAGTTGACAGCTAATCAGCCAGCTTGGAGAAGAGTGAGATGTGAGAAGGAAAGAGTTTAGTTGACAGTGCTGCGGAGAGCTGCCAGACCCCTTGCTTAGTAGTATACCTATTCTTTCTTTCTTTCCTTCCCTTCCTCTGTCTGTCTTGGTCTCTCAGTTTCTCCCTTGCCTAATTTTCCCCCTTAGCTAGGGCTGCAAAGGAAGGCTGAGTCATTGCCAGACCTTTTCTGTGCACTCTCCTGCTGCATGATTGGATGCAGATCTCTCCCTCTGCCTGTGGTCTCTATGCCTGGTCCTTCTCAGGCAGTGATTTGGTGTGAAAGTTCACATAGAGTGGGCAGATGGGTGGCTTCTTCAAGTCACAGCTGTTTGTCAATGGAGGGTGGATTTTGACACACCAGAGCTGCATCAGTTTTGTGTGAAAACCATCAAATCCATGTGAACTGTAGTTTTGAATAGCCACCAAGGAAGGATCCAGGGATGGATACCACAGGTGGGGAAGAGTTCTGTTCCCAAGCTTTCATGGGGTGGGGGGCCAGTAAAATCTGAGGATGACTTGTCCTTCCTTTGGTTGACTCTGTTTTTCCTCCACGCCCTTCCTCCCTTCTCTGCTCTACTCAGCGATTTGACAACACATCCCTGGCTTGGGTGGGGGAAAATGTAGGCCAGGGAGAATTTGACTCCAGCAGCTTGACTTTGCAGCAGTCACTACTGCTGCCTCCCACCACACCAGAGCTGGATGAAAGCCAGGGGAGGGGGCAGGGGGTTCCTGCCAGAGACCCCTGGAAATTTATTATTTATTATAAAAATATCCCTGGTGCCATGTCCACCCAGCTGAGCCTTCCTTGTTCCTGTCCTGCATATAGGTTTTTGGTGACCCTCTAAGTCACACACACTCCCTCCCCATTCCCCCATGCCACTAGCTGTCTGCTAAGGGAAACATTTTGGCCCCCTGCTGCCTTTTTTGCCAGGTGAAGGAGGAAGGCAAGGAAAGAGAGAGCGTACTAACAAGCAAAGGGTCTGGCAATTCTCAGCTAAATTCTCTCCCTCCTCCCATTTTGCTCTCCTCCCCTCCTGATGAAAAAGACAAAAAAAGGGGGCAGTCAAGTGTTTCCTATGGAGGACTGGACTTCTCCCAGCTCAAAAAGAAGAGAGGCAGAGGGAGAAGAGAGAGAAAAGGGCAAAAGCTGGCTAGCTGATTGTCCCTGCAAGTTGCTGTTCAATCATCTCTAGCATCAGAGGCACTAGAGGGGGAAACACAACTTTTCTTCAGCTTTCTCCTGCCAATGTGCAGCTGGGGCAAATTGAAGGGCAGTGCTCAGGCCCTGCCAGCTGGTGCTTTGGCTCCTGTCATGTGCTGCTCTGCCGTGGAGAGAAGGTGGTCTGAGCAGCTAAGTGACAGCAGAGTAGCCATGTAAAAAGGAGGCAAAGTTGGCTGGCTGGCTCTGTGTGTTGCTGTTTAATCCACTCGAGCCATAAACTGGTAGGAAGAAGACTTCCTTCCACTCAAAGTGCTTCTGAGGGAGGCACAAATTCTACTAATTTTTCCCTTCTCTCCCAGTTTGAAGACCCTTGATGAGCAATTTTAAATAAATATTTGATGAACATTAGGGTTTTAAATCTTGAGTTAAGTCTTGGGATCCCATGGCAACAAAAGATATTTAAAGAGTGTCTCTGGTAAGGAAGAGGTTAAGAACCACTGCTCCAGACCACTGCAGCTTTGAAAGGAGGAGGAATGCTGCCCATCTGTGACACATGCCAGAGGATATCACCACATGTCTCATGGCGACCGACCGTATTTGAAACCTGATCTATAGCACTTTAACAGTTAAGAAATTCATTGTGATGGAGATTTTCTTAAGCTCAAGTCTCAGGCACCAGAGTATCTGAAGTGCTAAAATCAGTTAACAGGTTGTATTAGTATCTGTATTAAATACAAATACTGCTTCCTCCAATACCACCTGAATTTGAAAGGTTACCATCTGCTTCAATCCCTTGCTCAAAAATAAAACAACTCCAGCTATCTGACTGAATGTTCTGGGGTTGGAAGACACTGAGAGGTATTGTCAGACCAACGGGGAGAGATTCCTGCTTTCTTATCTACATCTATCTGCTTAGAGGACTTTGTCTAGTTTGCTTGATGGATAAATGCACCTCCTAGCCCTTCATGTCTAATTGTTTCTCTAGTGTTTGTGTGGGCTGTTAATTCAAAAAGCAGAACGGTGGAAAAGGCAAAGCATCATGCATGCTAGAG
This sequence comes from Ctenosaura bakeri, assembly GCA_948474755.1. NCBI lineage: Eukaryota > Metazoa > Chordata > Lepidosauria > Squamata > Iguanidae > Ctenosaura > Ctenosaura bakeri. The sequence continues at coordinate 33,872 of CAOLHI010004100.1, read as the reverse complement.
TGTTCTTAAGATGCTTCATAGGATGTAATGTGAGTACTTAGAGGTGAACATAATCCTAGTCTATTTCTAAAACGACGTTTGCAAATGTGAACAGAACATAAAGTCCTCACAAGTCCTTGAACTGATTGTGGAACTATTTAGTCTTTGGCAATGTTTCTTTTTGTGTGTGTAGGGCCAATAGTCTCTGACATAGGCATCTCAGTTGTACAGTTTTATTTAAAGTATTTCTGTGCAACCCACGGCCATATGCAGCAATGAGACAGAAACACATTGGACTATGATTCTGGAGACCAGGAATTGAATACTTGCTTAGCCATAGAAACCCACCAGGTGACCTTGGGCACTTCATGCTCAACCTCAGAGGAAGGCAAAGCCAAACTCCCTCCTAATAACCCTTACCGAGAAAACCCTGTGATGGATTCACCGTAGGGTTGCCATAAATTGGGAACGATTTGAAGGCACACATCAAATTTGTGCTGTAGAACAGTATCAGGAGGTGCATACTGAATGAATTCCTATACGGTCCTGGGAATCCACCCTCAGATGCAGTGTCAAACTCAACAGATTTGTGGGAATGAGGCATCTGGTGAACAGGATAGAAAACTACTGGAGCACTGCCTTTCTGCTTTTCTAAGTCTTGCCTCCTGCTCTGCAGAGAATGAGATAGAGCAAGGAGAGATCATCTCCCCAAACCCCACTTCAGCCAGCCAGGTTCTTTGTCTTTTCTGCACTAACACTGTTATAGTGCTATTATTCCACTTCCAACATCCTGTGGAATTTTGAGATTTGCAGTTTACTGAGGCCAAAGAGCTCTCTGGCTGAGAATTCTAAATGCCCCTCCCTGAATTAAAAATCCCAGAATTCCACAAGATGTTAAAAGTGTAATAATAGCACTGTAACAGTGTAGTGTGGAAATGGCCTCTGATACAGACCAAGCTAATGTATACTCCTGTAGGGTCCTGGACAGTTGTTACCCCCCGCTCCCCATTCACCACTGTGGCTTTCAGCACCAGTATTTTCAACCTGGGGTGGAGGAGGGGAGACTTGACAAGGTGATTCAGGCTATTTAAACTGGCACAGTTTAGCAGGTACTAGTACCCTACAATTCTCCCTTCTCCCATAGTGATACTCCCAGTTCTCTCTGTCTGCCCATTATAGTTGCAATGACTTCATTTCACACACACACACACCCGGTAACTGTTAGATGTTCATGATATGGATGTGCTTATAACCACTTCAACTTGGAGCCAACTGTTACCAGAATTCTTATTAAATATGGAATGGAGGAGTCAGATTATAGATTTAACAGACTTTCAATCTGAGAAAAAATTGTCATAATTTAAAGATTGCCATACTCTTGAACTGTATTTCTTTGATTTCAATATCTACGCCATGGATATTTATTTATCATCCTTCAAATTATGTCATCCCTGGCTCTAAAACACTTTTACTGCAAATGTGTATTTCTTTCCCTTTCCCTTTCCCTTTTTGGGTGGGGGAAGGAGAGCCTGTCAAGATATATGTGATTACCTTTCTATGTACTTTCTCTGTTTGTCAGAGAAAAATGTTTGCCTATTATCATTAGTAGCATTGCTTTTACAATATATCCTACAGGCTGTGGGGCACTGATATACATGTTTATAGCCATGTGTAGAGTAGTTATACTGAAGAAGGAGTGGGTCTGTTCTCTGCTTTTTAGTCCTGCTCCCCATATTAACATCTCTTTCTTCTGACATCCACATGTTGTGTATCATTGTTCACAAAGGAGCTCAATTGTACAATCAGCTGCTCCATGTGATCAAGAAGCCATGGGATGTTCTGATGGTCTGATCTGATTTTGCTTGTGCTTTGAAGCTTCTCTGTAGATGACTGTACTCACGGCATAAATGTGAGAGGAAGGTCTTGTGTGCATGCATGATTGTGAGTGTTGTAGAAGACAATGTGCTGCTTCCTAAGTGAACCACAAGGGGACAGCTTTTCCTGGAAGCTGATTTTGTGGCTATCACTCTCCTTAGACTCAAAATTCATAGGTTAATGTGATCACTTTTGTAGCTAGAATGGCACAATAATTGGATATTCTCAGATCTGGGGAGGCAACAGAGAACAAAATTTTTGTCCAATGACCACACTCTATCCTTGGCCCTCTGGATTAAGGCGCCTGACATTAGTTGGACTTGTTCCATTATATCTTTAGAAAATGTCTATGACCTTTTTTTCAATTTTTTATTTTCTTGCTATACTTTCTGGATTATCCATGTGCCTTTTCTCAGATAAACAGATGAAAGACTGCTAATTATGAGAGGGAATACAGACAGGAAGAGTGAATAATGATGTTTATCTGAGAAGTTTCACAGGTCTGTGGTTCATAATTTGTGTGATTACCAAAACAAATAAGTGTTCTTTTTCTTTTCAGAATAAGTTTTACATAGAAACAAAGCTTAACCGGGACTTAAGAAACGACCTTATAAAACTGTTTACGGAACATGTTGCAGAAAAGCACATTTACAGCCTGATGCGTAAGTAAACTTTTGAGGCTCCCTTATTCCAAAATACAAAGTTAATTAGATCTTGTGTAGTGGGATAATATGTGTTGTGGAGTTTCATAATGATGTGTCAGTATTGAGTGGAAAGTGGAATAGATAGAAGGGCATGCTCAACCCTTTCTAAGTGTTAAGAAAAAAAGTGAGCATTTTCATACAGTACTCACAGTAGTATATGAAGCCAGTTACGCTTGGACTATTTGGGAAAATTAAATGTGGCAGAGTATTTATTTCATTAAATAGATTAATATGCCAAGAAGGAAGTGTGAAGTATCTTTTTATTGTTGCCAGCATAATGTAGTATTACAACGCAGTGATCTTAAATCACTGGACAAAAACCCATGCACTTCTGTCTTACTTTCTTACTGAGATTATTGTTAATTTTAACATAGCACCCTATCTGTCTCTTCCATAGCTTTTTTAAACATCTGCAGGCCTATTCAGATGATAGTGTTGTCATGGAGAAAAGTGAAACTATTTCTGCGTAGCAACTCACAGAGTAACAACATAAAAACACTCTTGTGTTGACTTTAACCTCCATTGAAATAATTTTCTTTGTAGTTAGATTCTGTAGTGGATATCCTATTCTTCAAACATTTCTATAAATATGACCCTCAGTTTCCCAGAGATCTCTCTTTGTAAAAATGCAATCTCTGGTTGTGTCATTGACAGCATACAGAAGATTCCTGTGCAGATGTTAGTTTCTTTGTAAAAGCATGTGAATGTAACTGTGTCTTGCTGACCCAGCCAAACAGTATGTTTAGTCCAGTAAGATGTTTCCAATAGTTACTAACCAAATATTTCTGGGAAGTCTTAAAACATGGAATGAAGGCAGTAATGTTCACTGTTTGGTGTACCATGTATGAACTTGAAAGTCCTATGTAGCCATCAGGACCATCATTTCTCTGTGCTGAATATGTATAATCCTTTCCAAAGCCATTTGAACTAGCGGTCTTCACTACATTGTATGACACTGAATTGCATACATTGTATACTTTAAGGAAGATTGTGGTACTATATTAAACATGTTCCTGGCCTTTGAAGTCTTTTTCTGAAAATGTGAATTGGTTTTATTTAAGACAATTCTATTTGAACTTATGGTCTCAGCCCATTCTAGATCTAGAGGTATAGTCAAATCCAATAAACAGTATTTATGTTAAAAAAAAACCTGTTATTTTTCTTTAGCAGACTTTGTGAATAATAGAACCTTACTTCATAGTTTTTTATAGCCAATTAAAGGAAAGCAAGTACTTCTCCTATAATCTCATAAATGAATAATAATATTAGCATTGGCATTTTACCAGTTTTCAACTCTTTCTTTCTTTCTTTCTTTCTTTCTTTCTTTCTTTCTTTTTTTGTCCAGTACATTAGGTCAAGGGATTTATTATCTCACCATTTACTTGTGAAAAATATTTGTATTTGAACCATACCTTTCCAGTGCACCGTATCATTTTAGTGAGATTGACTCAAGCTTCTGATGTATGAATTGGCAATAGTCTTTAGACATTTTGACTTAAAGGTCATTGTTCAAATCAAGAGGTAATGTGATACATTACTTATATTACTATTCAGTGTAATTGGAAGACTTGAAAGAGTAATAACAGAAACTTATTACAGAAAGTACAAGGGCTTTTTGAGATGAACAAGGACTTGGACACTTTCTGAGGAAGAAAGGCTGTGATATTAGGAACTTTTAGTTTGTGGGCGAAAAAAAAAGACAACTAAGAGTGACATTTTATCTTCCTGTTTCTCAAGGTACAAGACTTGGTTACCCAATTAAATAGGTTGGCAGTAGATTGAGAAGAGCACTTTTCACATAGTTTATAATTAATTTACAACATTTACTGTCACTAGCTAAGTTACTTTCATTGGTGGTTTATCACATTCATTGCGGATAGGACTACCAATGACTGTTAGCCGTAATTGCTTAAATGGGTTGTTTCTTTTCAGAGGCTGCTTGTTGATTAGTTTTCAGAATCCCAGACAATGTAGAAATATTGTTTTCATGTTGTTTGTTAGATGATCTGGCTGGTTGCTATTGAAAGCTCAAGAGAGTGTTGGTCTGACCTAGCAAGGCTGTTCTTATCAATGTTTTGTCACAGTGAGAGTAGTTTGCGTTATCCATTCTCTGCTGTTGCATAGATAAAGTGAGAGAACTTAGATTGTATGGTGCAATAGAAACACAGCACTTCAGAAGATGGAGAACCTACCAAATTGCTGTGTGGAACTCCAAGTTGTCCTGCTTTTCAAGTTCTTGTTGTATACATTTTCAAAAGGCATAGAACCCTTCTTCAAATGAAGTTTTACACTTGCTAAATTACCATCTCATTTGATTTGTAAAAGGCTTAAAATATTTTTTAATCTTAATTAACTTATTGGGATATTTTTTGCCACCTTGAAATATTCTATTGTGCTGTGTGGAATATCAGCACCTCAGGAAGAAGTGAGTATTTTCATACCACAGTGGCCCTTCCACTTTTGCGAGGGTTTGGAGTGCAGTTCCCTCACGAAAGTGGGAAAACTGCAAATAACTCCCCTTGCTGTGATCCGCCTCCCGTTGGCTTTCAGGGCTGCCCTTCCCATTCCCTTGCCCTGTGTGCTGGGCCCAGAAGCAAGGGAATGGAGGGGAATTCCCCTCCCCATTTCCTTGCCTTTTGTTCAGATGCTTGTCTGCCTCCTCCAGGCCTGGCAAAATGCAAGGGAATGGGAGGAGGAGAGTGGCGGGAGGGAGGAGGCACATGCACTTCGTGAATACTCATATTTCTGAAGGTCAAGCCTGCAAATGTTAAAGGAGAACTGTATATCATAATCTTTGGTCCAGTAATTGTATTCTGTATTTGAAAAAAAGTTGAAAAACGGGGCCTTCTTCAGTCAGTACTGAATAGAGAAAACTGATTTATAGTTCATACAGCTCTGTATTCTGAAAAGGTCATGTGGATGCCAGCACTACCTGCTGTCATGTCTCAGGAAGAGGATACTACCGTTGTGCCTGGGGAACCAGGGCAGTTTTTCCATTTGAGGTTATTTTTCAAAGTTCAGATTTTCAAATATTTCTAACTCTCTAGCCCACTTCTTGAAGCATTGAAGTAACTGGATTTTCAATATCTATTGGAGTAAAAGATGCAGAGAAGAGAGAAGAGATTAAATTATAAATTAAATTATAAATTAGAAATGCCATTGATCTGTCTCAGGTCTTCTGGAAGGATGCATAATTTTTATCCTATTCAGAAGAAGCATGATTATTTAAACTACAAAAATTTGCATTACAAAAAGTCTGTGAGAAGTAAGAACTGGCAATTCTACACTGACATACCAGAGCTTAGGTCTTCTCCTTTATGATATATCTAATTCATATAACATTCCCTGGAATTTCCCTAAATCTAAGCACTTAACTGATTACTAGTGTCAGAGACAGAGAGCAGAAGGGGCTAAGTTGATATGTTTTGTAAAATCTCTGACTGTTATTTTTGGCATGATTCTAGCCAACCAGTTTGCAAAAGTACATGCCATTCTGCATGGCCTTCATTAGCTCATGAGCCTTTTCAGAAGCAAGATCACAAAACATAGGTTCCTTGTACTGCTCCCCAGTCGCCTCATCTATGAAATAGATGTCACCTTGTAAAAGCAGAAATGCTGCAGGCATTTCCTGTCTTATCAGAAAGAAAGCACCAAAGGCATAAATACAGAGAGCTGAGCAATTGGCAGAAAAAGGGTCATGTGCAGTTTTGCACATATGTTCAAGGATTTTCTGGACTGCTATCCTATTTCAGTGCCTTCAAAACATGCCCTAGCTGTTCCTGGATGTTGTTGAACCCTTTGCAGAAGCATTAAAGTGGTGCAAGCAGATGTAACCAGAAAACTAACAAGTGCCATATACTGAGCTGCCCAAGCATAGTCTTTCTTTGTTCATGATGATTCCAGATTCCAGCATTAATTTTGGATTACTGAAGTCTTATTGGTCAAGTTTGTAGGAGGGTAGGTGTAACACCTCTTACCTAAGAATGTGAATACAGCCTTTGTTACAACCTTTGTGTCACTGTGTTATAGTACAGCTTTCTTATTTTTCCAGTTCATTTAACTCTTCTTTCCTGATAAAAGTTTCAGACACCTTGAACTTTTCTAGTTTTGTCTTGTCGCTGCTTCAGAAAGCTATTGTCTTCAAGTAGTTAGGTGTGTAGTTAGTGTTAGGTGTCTGAATACATTTTATAAGACAGAAGACACAAAGAGGAGCACCTGTTTGCACTTTCATTTAAGTATCCATAAATAAAGAGAGTCATAAAAAATCATATATATATATTTGTGTAACTGCTCTTAATTCACAGGCTGATCCTGACTGCCACAGTGGAGTCAGGTTCATTAAATGTTTAGCAGAATTTTATTAAATGTAAATTTACTTAACAGTATTGAAGGAGAAATGCAATATGGAACATACAGAGGAGGCTTTGGCAATGCAGCTGAAGTTTGGTGGTGCTGATTGTGTTTCTCATTACGGTTGACCACAGTTGTCCCAGTGGTAGGCAGGGAAACAAAAATAAGGAAAATGAACATCTAGGAACAGTAAATAAATGTCAATCATTTTAATATACTGTAGTGTGAATATTAGCACTGTTGTTTCAGAAATTGAGGATATCACTGTCTTCCCTTTGAACCGAGGCAGTTTTGTTTGTCTCTTTTTAGACAGACATATCTGAAGAAATCAGCTCTTCTTCTTTTGCTCCTCAGTTTTACTCTCATGCTCAGAAAATTAAAATGCATTGACCTCTGTTTTAGTGAGATCATTTGACATCTGTCCTAATGTAAAGGAGAGCCCATTCCTTCTTTGGAAGCATTACTTTTCATTGATACAAGAGACACTAAAAATACTGTGTGGCTTACAGCATGTGCCATTTAAATGTCTTACTTGAATATTTTGGACATTATAGTTAGCTCCCTTTTAGGCACCTCTGGAGAAGCTCTCAAACGTTAATTAAACTAAACTGCTTCCCCATGCCCATGTTACTTTATGGTCTTATCAGGGTTTATACTTTTCCTCTCACCAATTGTGTATAATCTAGTTCATTGATATACAACAAAGGGTTTCTTATAAAAGCTTAGAGTAGCTTGTATGCAGCTGGCCAGTGGAAATTGCATTAATATCAGAGACATCTTTATGAATATTCTTTCACATTGATAGTGTAGCATCAGTGTAACACTGAAGTGCAGTCAGAGTTAGAAGCATCACTTAAAAATACTATTGTGTTAATGTTAAATTGACAAAGAAAATTATTTTGCTGACATTAAAGACTCAAGAGATAATTCTAGAATTTTTATGTCAATCATCATTAATTTGTTATTTCATGACTAGAAAAAAAATTCACATTACTAAAAATGATTCATCTGAGTTCATACTGCTATTATACATGGAATTTTTAAATTATTCTGCTTTAATTTTTATTTTTATTTAAATCCTTTTCCTATTTAGTCTGACTACAAGATAGTTGTTTTTAATGTTGCTGTATCATGTCAATTTTAAAATAAATGACTATTTCAAATTACTTGAAAATAATAAATCTGTGAACTACTATTCAGTAGTGTTGAGGATGGCAATTGTGATGTAGACTATGACAAACCAAATTATTGAAAGCAGTTTGCCAAGGAATTCCTTGTTTTCTTTGCCAAATAACCATATCTTCAGAGGGAGCTGACAAGATGTGTTTATAATACAGTTGGCCCTCCATATCCATGGGTTCTGTATCCATGGATTCAACCAACTATGGCTATATATATAAGATTTGCATTTTGGATTGTGTGTGTGTGTGTGTGTGAGTATTCGCTGCACACTGAGCGCAATGCTGATGTGTAGGCGTACCCTGTTGTAGGCATACATGCTCAGGCTGTCTCTTACACTTGTTTTGAGTTTTTTTGCTATTTTGTATCAAAGACACAATTTTACCATGGCATTGTATATACAGTTGGCTGTCCACATTTGCAGATTTAACATTCATGGATTAGATTATTTGTGAGTTTCCCCAAACCCTGCCCCTCCCAACTCCAGGTCCTCTTTTCCTGGGGAAACTTCCCTCTTGGTGGCTCTGATCAGGCTGTGCAGACCTTTAAAAACCTACTTCTGATCCTCCTCCTCCACCAGCCACTGCCAGCCAGCTAAGGATGGCTCACAGCCCAATTTCTCAGCACACAAACCCTCCCCTGATGCCCCCCTACACCCAATGAACAAAATGGATGGCAGAGAGGAAGTATAGGGCCACCATGCTAACCCACTCCTTTCCTCTCTCCTTTCCCTGACCAAGTTTGTACTCTGTTCTCTCCACCATGCTTCAGCCTCCTTCCCATGCAAACATTTTAATATTCACAGTTTTTCCACTTTTGTGGGGGTCCTGAGCCTCTAACCCTAGTGAATGTAGAGGGTCAACTGTAATGGGACTTGGATTTTGGTATCTCCAGGGGTCCTGGAAGCAAACCCCAGCAGATACCAAGGACTCAAGGTATATTAAGTGAGTTGAACAACAGTTGTACTTGTTTTTTCCTTCTCTGTAATAATAGAGGTAAGTATCTCAGATAACAGTATTGAAGAAATAGTGGAAAAGCACTTACTACTATGTCTGACGCACAGGAGTTACTCAGATTTAAATTATTTTGTTTAGGCTGCCGTTTTTGAAGGCGGAAGAACAGGTAAATCCATTAATGTTGTGTGATAATTATTTTGAAAATAGCATATCCTCTGCAGCATGAAAAATCCTTCCAAATGGTCCTAGTATTCAGAAGGGTAATACTTTCAGACAGAACATGTTTTAAAAGTCTTCCATGTCACTTACACTGAGTTGTTTCAGGTCAAATACTGTAAGTTTTTATTAATGTACAGTTCAGAGAATTAAGTCTTTAATAAAAGTAGTGCTTGGCTCAGAATTAATTTTTAATGAATTTTCTCTCATTTCAGCTTTACTTCTAGAAGCCCAGTCCACACCTTTCTGGATAAACCCTTCCACTATGGCAAATATTGTGAAAGGATTATATATGCTTAGGCCAGGTAAATTCCTCTTTTTGGAATAGTCTGTGGCTTATATTATGGTACCAGATAGTTTTGAAAATCTGATAGTTTGTGTGTCAGAACTACTTCTGTGCATTGCACAGTGGAATTCCAGTGGAATGTTGTAATGCGGTTTCTGCTTGTCTTGTAAAATCTTACACATAATAAATTTCTCAATGATATCAGATATAAGTGTCAAGCCCAATTGGTGATGTAAGAGATTTTAATATTTGGCCCTGTGCTTTGGTTATACTTTGTGTGTGTGTGTGTTTTGTTTTCTGTTTTGTTTTGTTTTTTGAGGCTGGAGTAGAGCAGCAGCTTAACTGTGGGAAGGGGACTGAATCAAAAAGCATTTTCACAGATGATAGGAACTTGATATGTTTGAAAAGGATATGATTCTTCAAGGTCTCCCATGAAAGTTCTCTAAGGATTTCTTGTTATAATCCATGTATTTTCCTTATAATTTTGTGCAAGTTGCCCAAAAAAGATGTTCAAGTGTATTCATCTTAAGAATTCTTGTTGAAACGTACTTCTAGTAGACTTTAAGTAAATGTGATTGTGAGAAAATGATGGTATTTCTGTGCTTGATTGGAAACTTAAAAAAAATCAATAGCTGTCTGAGACAACTTTAATTCAGTGAATTCAATTGCATTATACCAGAGGGTCCTCCAGGTACTGTTGCACTGCAACTCCCATCATTCTTTACCATTGTCTCTAGTGACAGGAATTTATGGGAATTGCAATCCAGGCACATCTAGATTTGCTCACATCAAATTATATTTGGAAAGGGGGCACTGATTGTTTTATAGTACATTCTTATGATCAATAGGTCAGTAATAAGCTTGTTGCTGCTTTTTCAGTGCTTGCTTGTGGAGTCAAAATCTGGGCAAAATCTAGCAACATCATTCAGCCCTTTCTCTGCATGCCACAATGTAGGATAGAGGTGAGGAGCAAATAGGTCTCTTGATGCTCTTATAGTATAGCTCTCATTGTCCCTCATCACTGGCAATGCTGGCTATAGCTGACAGGAGTTGCAGTCCAGTGATGTCTGGAGGATCACACATTTCTGCATCCTTGCTTTCCTTTCAGCTGCTTTGACAGCTGTATCATTAAGACATATCTGCATAATAGGATCTGCCAGAAGGTAAGTATCTGTGTTTGCTGAGGTCCAGTCACACATCTGTTTTAGCTAGTTCTATGACCTTTCTAAGAAGCTATAGACAATGACAAGTAAAATACTAAGTGGTCTGGCAAACTGTGTACATTTGTGGTAATCTTGACTATGCACACATTATGGGCATGGTGCTCCACTGGGACAGTACCCAAATGCCATCTTGCTCCCTGTGGTTTATTTATATTTCATTAAATCAAACAGTCTTTATAAATATATAAATATTTGTAATACCAAAGCTCGTTAAGATTTCCATATAAAATAGTGGCTTTAAGTAAGTCAGCCTGGGTGTGTTTGGGTGAGAAAGAGCAGGAGAGAAAGCACACATATGTGAGAGAGTGAGCACATGGGAAAAACTTAACATATTTAAATCACTTTAAATTGATTTTGTTTCACTGGCTGTTGCTTTCCAGAATGGGTTCAGATGGCACCAGCTTTATTTTCTAAATTTATCCCAAACATCCTCCCTCCTGCTGTAGAATCTGAGCTTGAAGAATATGCTGCTCAAGACCAGAAACTTCAACAAGAGCTTATTCAGGAAGGATTTTCCAGGTAATAGCCTTAACTTTTTAAAATTTGGACCAGGTTTTCCAGTGTATATATTTAAGTATGCACTGGACACCACACAACCATCTATCTAGCTGTCAACTGTTGCAAGGAATTAGAAAGTGTAGCTGGGTTAATAATAATTTCTTGCTGAACAGGACTGTGCTGGGATGGTTTTTGCTATCTGAGGTAGAGGTGAAAAGGTTGTCTTGACTATGAACAAAGTAGAAAACAATAAGCAGTATTTTTTTCCTGGTATATGTTACTGTTTGTGCAACCAAACACCTCATGTACAAATAATTCTTGCCTACAATACTGCCTTCTCCGTTATAGATTCCTTTGGTCCTTAAGGTAATCTGGAAAGGCTTAGAAATTTGTGAGCTCTGTTCATCAGTCTTTGGAGCAGGGCAGTTCCTTCTACAAACTAGTTATGTCATAGCATTGTCTCTGTATATAAACAAGGAAATTTCGATGATAGTTTTCTTTATGGTGTAGATATGACTAGTAGTTTCTAAGATTTACTTTATGAAAAGAGAAGTTCATTCTTTTTATATAGCAAATGTATTTGCAGTGTTGATTTTGAGTGTCATGATGGAGGAGCAAATGGAATTGTAATTGCTTGTGTTTTGTTGTCAAGCTTTGCTCCTTATTGCCATTGCCTTCATTACTCTTTACTGCCACTGTCATTGCCTTCATTCGTAGGATTTAAGTTTTTGCCAAGATAAGTGTTTTTTCCTTTTCCAATATCCACCTTAAAAGGTTCTGACTTTGAACCTTACAGCTTTGTGGGTTGACTATAGGCTTCTTGCTTGCCAATGAAAATACCTGACATTATACTTAATAAGTTAAATATCAAGTTATGATTAAACAAATTGCTTCATTTTAATTTGGAATTCTAAATTGCTTTCCCCTAGTAACCCTTGATAAATTAAGCCTTATGGTTGGGATTTAACATGGGCAACTTTCCAGGAGGGTAGGCAGGGCTACAAATCACTTATAATAGAAAATAGTTTAAACTAGGATGTGTAATTTTATGAAAAAATATTAAATGCAATCCTCTGATGCACTATATAGAGTGGAAACCAACAGTTGTCTTCTTGATAGCATTTATTTCTACAGCTTACCAGTGTTATTTAAAAGGTACTTAGTTAAGACATTTATGGACAGAGTAAATTGGAGGAATTTCATCTCTCTGTCAAGCTATCTGGCACCTGTGGCAGAAGTGCCAAATGAATTCCTCCATCATGGTAAAAATGGTAATTGAGAACACTGGCAGTTTGCTACTTTTTAACACTATTCAAAGCTTGTCGCTAGAAGAAATCTACCTACCTTTCTGGGCTTCAAGGCAAGACTAGCCCTTGAACCTTTTAAGTCTAAACTAGGGAATATGCTAAATACCTGTTTGATTTGTGTCATGCTAAACAATACAACAGTCCTGTGATCCAAGCAGAATTATCCTCTCCTCAGAATTATAATTGGTCTCTGGAGGTAAGTTGCTGTAGACAACAGTCTACATATCTTGTGAGGTTCATACCTCTGCGTAGGCATGGGAGGCATGATATCATGCTTCCCATGCCAGTATTGTCATACAGCTGCAATGAAATGTAATGCTGGCAAGGGATATAACCGCATCAAATGCCCATCCCATGCAATTCCTCACTTCAAATATTACTAGTCTTGAGTAAAATATGATCATACAGAAATGGCATTTGGCCACCAATGTAACAGAAGAATTGACTCTAAATTTTTGGCAGATAATGTTTAGCATTATGCATGTTGTACTGATTTCTAATGAATACTTTTCCTTGGATCATTTGCATATTTTTTCTCCAAATGATACATGGATATTATTTTTTTAAAAAGCAGTCTCTGCTGCATATCTTTTAAAACCTAGATTGATACTGGGCTTCATGTTAACTTTCTTTAAACTCCTCCTCCATTTTTTTTTCTAGAGGTGACCAGTCACGTAAAAGAGCTGGTGAAGAATTAACCTACAGTAAGTAACTTAAACTATGTTATTAATAATGGTATACTGTACCTTAATAATAAGGATATACCTTTATTTCTCATGCATGATTGCAGAGAAAAGGTCTGGACTTTTTACTGTAGCAACTTTTACAGAACTAGACACATACATAGTGGATTATGTTTGATCTAGAATTGTGAAGAAATCAAATACAAAACTCTCCATGATATCATTTCCCTCCACATCACTAATAGTCTGAGACCATAACACATTAAGCATGGGATGTGCATCTTCTTAAGGAGAACTTGAGTACAACCAAGACGTTGTTCAGGGAATTCTAAACTTAATACGAGATGGCTGAAATGATTTGTTTTCTAGAGGTCAAGTTTATTTTCAGGTTTCTCATGAACAGATACTCTTACAGCTGTCAGGACTAGATACAGCAAAGTGACTAAGTGAGCTTGAAGGTGTGCTGTGCAAAATAGTTCAGTGGACAGTTTTGCATGTCTCTGCCTATGAAATTATTGCAGTATGTTGTTGAGTATGGTTTTAATGGAGAGTTTATCGTTTAGCATTAATCTGTAGCTCTCCTGGCAGATAGCTCTCTGTTTCTTAGGCCATTATACATATATGTAGAGAGAGAAGGAGGGGGAGAGAGAGAGTGTAAGGTAGGTAATGTCTTTTTGCTGTGGTTTTTCACCCCTTTTTTTTTCAGAAATAAAAATTAAGGTGGGAGAAAGCAGAGTATGCTTCCAATAATTTTTTCTTATCTTTTCAGATGGTTCAGCCTCATGTGCAAGCTCAAGAGGATGCAGATAGTGACTGCATTAGAAGTATTATATTCAGAATAGGAGCGGACACCAGAACGGCATTGACTGGGAGGGTATCCTGAGGCTCATTTCAGCCCTGCTGATACTAAGGTCCTTTGGTGCAAACTATACCTAGAAGAGGAGTTTGGACTTATTTCTTGCTACATAATAAAGTGTCTGTTTGCTGCTATTGTGGGGCTAACTTGGAACGATGTGGCTGGTATTGAAAAGTTTGTCAATCCTGGGAGGAATATAACTTTTTAGTTCTTTTTTAAAAAATTATTTTAAATACCATTGCTTACTAGACAAAACGAGCAGCTTTTTTTGAAAGAAACATTTGCACTTTTTTTTAACATGTGGACATTGATGAGTTAAAGCCTGTGCCCATTTGGTGTGGTCCAGAAATTTTGCTCAGTAAACATTGACCACCTCACAGTATTTATTTCCACAAAAGCTTGCCTCTAAGAGTTGGTCTCATGCAGCTGATCCTTTATGTGAGTGAGCTCAGATATTGTTCAACTGTTTTTTTTCCAGATTACAAAAATGTCTCTTAACCAGCAGTTTGATTAAACAGTGCAGCAAAGTTACAGGATCCTCTTACATACATTGATCTTTTAGAAAATAGGCTTGAGAAAGCTGCACTTCTTCCTCATTTGCTTCCCTAGAGAAATAATAACAAAAATATTAAAGCTGATTGTATGTTATTGGCTTTAATAATGCCAATAACATTATTGCTTGCAAATGCTTGCAAAGACTTATTGCAAAGACATTATTGCTTGCAAATGCTTGCAAAGACTTAAAGAGAATGCCATTCTAACATTCTTGGTTAAAATGGTGGTAAATAACAACTGAAGGATTTTGCAAAAGGTTGTGGGCCAGGGTGTCTGTTCATGTCTACTGTGTTGTCATTTGACAGTATGTGGAAATGTTTATCCTGATTTAAAATAATTAGCTCATTGAATATCTTGCTATTGGACTGTTACAGTAGATTTAAGATGTTGCTGAAACTTTGCTTGTACTTCTGGCTTCTGAGCAGCAAAGTACTTGAAGTCAATTTGACACATTGATTGCATCTACCTTTTGAAAGAAAGTGGAGGGGATTGCAATATGACTCACACTTAAAAGGGTTTTTTCCCCCAAGCTCAGCTCTTTTTGATAAAAGCTTGAACGTATGATTTTAACAAATTGCAGTAATTTGCACTGCATTATGGGTATGAATTTATCTGCAGCAGTATGTACCTCACAAGGAAAAACTGGATCCTCACTTTCTCTTTCTGGTCTTGGATCGGCAGCTAATCCCAAGGTGCTGTCCCCCCCCCCGATTTCTATTCTCTGGAGAGTCATGCATGTAGTGCAGCAGCAGCAGGCAACTGTGGCCTTCCAGATGTTTTTGGACCTCAGCTCCCATAGTTGTCTTTGGTGGCTAGAACTGATGGGGTTTGGAGACCAAAAATTTGGAGGGCCGCCTTTGTCTGTGCTGTGGACACAATGTGATTTTATGTAGAACGGAGAGAACTGTTCCATCCCATCAAAGATGCATGTAGGTGAGTTTGTGACTGAGCCAACAAAGCTGAACAGAATGCAGCTGTCAGGAGAAGGTGGTGCTCCAGGAAACCTCAGTGAGACATCAATGTGAGCCCTCTGCCCAAAGAATACCCTAGAGAGGAAACGTTTGTGTTTCTGGTTTTCCATTTTCATAATCTGAACATGTGACCTAATTCTCCTGCTATCAGGTACTGACCACATGTAGACTATCAGGGCTACCCTGCACAGTTTTCAAAAAATGCTGTCTAGGACTCTTGAGATGCAACTATCTATGGGAAGGTGGACAGCTCAAGCCATGTGTGGCCCCCAGTGCCTGATTTTGCAACCCCACTACTCCATGCTGCCAAAATTGCTACCAGAATTTGGAGATATTGTCCAAGCAAAAAAGACCACATCTTCCTCTCAGAACAAGACATATGGGAATATACGCCTTGTTTTAAAGCACAAGTCATGTACCTGGAATTTTCTTGAAACTGCAGTGGTGTTTTAAAACAAGATAATTTCTTCACATGTTTTGTTCTTAAAGAGAAATGCAACTTTTTCCTGTTCTTTTTGGGAGTGTTGCTCTTGGTCCTGTGGAAGTTTCCCAATAGCAGGTTATGTTGTTGAGATCACTATTCTGAATAACACCACAACACCTAGTTAAGTTCTTATTTCTACTTGATTTTTTTCCCTAGAAATATTTGACCATTTGACCATTTAAGCCAATTCCAGTGTTATTCTTAGAAGCTTCATCCCCATGAAGATGGATAATTGTTCCAAACTGGTTGATTTTGCACGAGATACAAAGGAAAAAAATGGTTAAACCTATGTGATGTTAAAACCCTTTTGACTTGGTGGAGAATTGTATTCTTTGTTGTTAAGAAAATGTGTTGGTTCAAAGAAAATACACCTGTAGCTGTAGCAAGAAAAAGCCTTTCTGTTTTTAGGCAGGTTGTCCTTTCCCCCTTTTGATGTGTAAATACAATCTCCTTTGGTTTACTGAATTAGTTCAGGATCCCCTATACAACTGGAAAGGGTGCTACTACATAGAAGAAGAATCACAGAATTCACCTCTTTCCTTATATTTTAAAATTAATTCATTATGATTTATTGAATTTTTAAGAGAAACAAAGTGAAAAATACTAAGCAAAGGAGAGGTATAATTTTGGAGCAGACTCTGGAAGGAAGGTTGCTAATGTCCATTTTTTATTTGCTCTAGAAATATTGGATTGTTTAACACATTTTTAGTATTCCATCCCTTGAGAAGTTTCATCCATATGAAGATCTAGTGTAAACATTGAATAGCGCTGTTTCATTCTGGGTCCATAAATTTGCAGATCAAATTATCAGTAATTGGTTGTGATCAGTGAGTTTATGGTCAGATTACTTGAAGTACATTATCAGTCTGCATCTTCTTCAGAATGGGATTCCATCCACTAGTACCTAGTTGCTCTTGGAGCCATTCTGATGTTGAAATAGCTGTCTTGGTTATCCATGGCAAGAACAGCACAGATTCCTGGGTTAATGTATGGATATATCCATATTGCTATCATTGCCATTCACATTAGTTCATCAGTATAGATCTGGATATGGAAATTTGGATGGGAAAAAGAGAAAAAGGTTTAGTAGGTACCAAACATAAATTCAACTTTTAGAAAACAACAACAGTGGGGTATCTTTTGGTGTTTAAAATATTTACAGAGTTTGATTTTTAAAAAAATGTATTAAAGGTGGGCAGTTTGCTACATCCAGGTGGTTCCTTTGGCTGCAGTGTTCTTCCCATATTCCTTCCTTGAAGCCTTTAGCTAATATGGCACAAGATGGCAATTGCTTTACCTCATTGGAATTTATTATGGAATGAGTGAGGTATTGAAACACTGCCTGTTAGTCACCTCATAAGCAACATGGTACTTGGGCATTTCTAAAAAAAACCATGGCACTTGGGCATTTCCCTCTCCCTCTCCCTCCCTCTCTTTCTTTCTTTTTTAAAAGACTCACCTTTTAGGATAGTTAGAAGGCTAGATTCCTCACCCTACATCAGCCCCAGTTGTTTTTAGAATATACTTAGGGCAGAGCAAAGATTCTAAAATCTTTTGACAAGGGCACTAAGTAAGAAAGTGTTCAAGGTCAGTGACAGACTTTCTCCTAGGCTCTTCTACTTTTTTGCTTCTCTTTTCTGATTTAAAGAGGTCCAAGGCAAACCAACCAAAGCATGTGAAAGCCCCCCCCCGCAGCTGTAGCTGAGGAAAACAATTCACATGCTTTGTGTGTAAGAAGCATGCCTTGGCAGTGAAATCATTGACCAGAGAGGCCATAAGCTTTCCCCTCACACCTTGTGCCATCTTGAGTTTATCCATATACCCAGATGATGATACACAGAAGTATTCTTGTTGACTACTGTATAGCCATTGAATTAACTTAAGTGGGAGACCTTGGTATAGTCGAAGCCTGACTATCTTTGGGAAGAATTTCAGTTTGGACTGGCTTCTGAGCATTCTGATACAGGTTTTGCTGTTACCGTAACTACCACAGTCAAATTGACAGGATGAAATGGAAATTTAAAATGAAATGCCCTTTGGATTTCTGATTATATGCAAATTTTATTATGCACTTAATTTGTTAGATGGCCTTTTTTTTTAATGCTTCATTTTTGGGCTGGAGAATGTGTGCTTCCCTCCCCCCCCCAGATACTGCAATTCCCATAGGCCCTAATCTGCTTAGCTAATTGTTAGGGAGGATAATAGCTGTGATCCTACAACATGGGGAGGGGCACATTTGCTAACCCTGCTTTACTGAGTTGTGTCTTGTAGAACACGCACATTCTTTTTCCACTGATGATTTTATTTGTTGAAATTTGAGCCATAAGACATAAACTCTGAAAACAATCTTCTACTGTTTTAGGACAAAGCATTCCTTTAATGTGGTCAATGTTCTACACATCCTTTCAAAAATGTTTTAGCTGTATGTAGCAACATGCCTGAATAGGAAGTCTGAGAACGTCTTGTAAAAATAAAATTAAAAAATAAAAATGCTGTATTATGTTGTAAACTAGTATTAAGATTTCTGTATGTTTTGGCATCTCATGCTGAAATCATTTGTTTTCCTATCTTCAAAGGGTTTTATCTTTGTGACCTGAGCATGAACAAACAGAACTAAACATATGAAATAATGATTACTTTGTAAACAATTTTTCTTTAAAATTTGGTGACTTAGTGTATCCGGTCTCTGGCGCCTTGACTTTAACCAAAGCAGCGTGGTCTTGACTATGGTGCTTCTGTGAATCAGATGACTTACCACTTGTGTGTACATGTGTGTTTTCCACCTGCAACCTAAAGGACAAAGTTTTATGCATTGGGTGTCATCTTATATATCAAAATTGTTTCCTGGGAAACTTGCTCTATTAAAGTATTTTTAGATAAAATGCCTTGGTTCTGAATTTGCCATTTTTACCTAGCATCCATTTATTGTTCTGGACTGCATAGCTGAAAGACAGCCTCGTGGAATTGACATGGCACCTATTCAGTTTGTTTCTACCTTTCTACCTTGAAAGCAAGAATTTCTAAGGAAAATAGTATTTATTTATTTTTTTGGAAGAACGTATCTGGAAAACTAGAAAGATGCTGATCAGGTTACCCTAAGTCTGCAGTCCTAGATTCCTGTGTTCATACATGCACATTGTATTGGGTTGTATCTTGTTTAGATTCTAGAAGTTGTATCTTGTGTGCCTCATTCACTGGCATGAAAGCAAATTCTCAGCATCATACTATCACTTAAAAATTGGGTCATTTAATCAGCTACCAGCAGGATTTTGAGCATGAATGAGAGTGCTGAAAAGTGATTTGGTATGCAGTGATCTTTTGATCTCCATTTCCTGAATCCTATTCATCTGCCAGCTAGAATAATGCTAGCTTACATTAGCTGATAATGGAGTGTCAGATCATGTTTAGGACATCACAAAAAAGCTTCATGATCTAGCCACTTTCCTGCCTAGTAGCCTATTTGCTCATCCATTTTTTCCTCTGTAAAGCACCTCATAATTTCTGAAGTGCTTTTGATTTGTTCTATCACAGAAATGTATTAGTAGAAGCCTTTTATTTTGACAGTACCTGTGTTAAAATAGAAATCTGGATAGACTAGGATCACTTTACCACCTCCAAAAGGAATGCCCAGAAACACATTATGAAGAAAATGTAATTGTACATCACTGAAGAGGATACAACAGCCCTCCAAAAGCATCTCTCATGTGGTGATGTTAGGGTTCTTTTAATCGAGCAGCTAAGCTACTGCTTTCCAAAAATATGATGGCATTGGCTTGCATCATGCCATGGATCAGAGCTTGGAAGTAACTTGTTAAATAACTTATTAAGCTGTTGATAGGCTGGGATTTTATAGTAATTTTCCTTAACTCACAAGCTTCCCCAATTAATGCTGAAGTTAAAAATAATCCTTAATGAATTGAATTGTTAGATTTTGTGAGGTAGATGCCTTTTGTGCCACATTCAGTCTGCTGGATGTCTTTGGGAAGACAGTAGGGCAGGAAGCAGGAGAGAGGGAGAGCTTTATGGAGTCCACGTTGCAGTGGAAGAGCTGGGTTTGGAAAGAACAGAAAAGAAGGGTGAAAAATAAGTTGAATCATGTGGGTTGGGGGTGTGGTTTGGTTAACAGGAGATCAAGGATTTCATGAAGTTGGCCCTTTTGGAATGTCAAGCCTTTTAGGCTGAAGGGCAGTTTCCCCACCCACTCAGTATGGAAGGACATGTTTAAGAAGTGAAGGTGCCTTGCAACTCCAGTAGGTTCTCCTTTATTATATCCTGAATTAATTTCTATTGTATATTATTCTGTACATAATCTTGTATATTTATAATATGCAATCTTGTGTAATATTTATGATATGCTATGATCACATGGTGCTATGCACTTGGATAATTAAGTGAATTTTTTTCTTGAAATCGACCTTTTTCCCCCTTGTGGCTTCTCTCTCTGTCTCACCAATCTTTCCATTCTGTTTTTTTCCTCTTCTTCCTCTTTCTCTTCCCCCACTCTTTTTTAATTTTACATTTAAGATAAGATGGGTGCACAGGAGAAGGGACTTGCTAGATATGTGATAAATTGTGTATGCTACAGATAGCAGAGTTACCACAGATCTTTGCACACAACATTTCCTGACTGGGAGCAGGGAGACAGTATGCAGTGATTCAGTGATACAGAAAAAAATGTTCTGCATATGCTGTGAAGCTCTAAAAAATTTCAGGTTAAGAATTTTCCACTTTTGGTTCACTTTGTGCTTATCCACTTCTTAACTGTATTTAACTGAAATAGCTCATTGGTCTGAACTACATGGGTATATAGATCAGGGTAGAGATTGTACAACCCTCCAGATGTTAATGAACTGCATTTCCTAGCAGTTCTAGCTAGCATAGCTCGTGATGAGGAATGTACAAGGGTGCAGTTCAACTTCTTTAACTGAAATAGCTCATTGTTGTTAACTGCTGTCAAGTTGATTTCAATTTATGGCAACCCTGTTCATGAGGGATCTCCAAGTCACTCTACCATCAATAGCCCTGCATAGGTCTTCAGACTCAGGGCAGTGGCTTTCTTGATTGAGTCCATCAGAATATAGTCTTCCTCTTTTCTTACTGCCTTCTACCTTACATTATTATCTTTGCTAGTGAGCCATACCTTCTTATGATACTTCCTTTAACAAACATGGAATTTGAAGAGTGAATGAAATAAACATGTTGGTAGGATGGAAAGAAAAGAGAAAAGAGATGTGGATGAGTGGCAAACTAAACTGAGGTTGTAAGATGAGACCCGTGCTTTGGCATGTGACACTTTTCAAGTATGTAGCGTCCATTTCTAGACAACAATCCTATTATGCTTTGTAGCCAAGTGGGGGAAAAATCATAGTGAAGGGACAGAACTTTAAAGGGCAAAAAGACACCTTTTGAAGGAGCCTTTGACAAAATGTGCTTCTCTTAAGGCCAGCAGTGACCATCACCATGCCATTCCCTGAAAATTTCACTTCAGTATTTTAATCAAGTAAATTAATGACAGCACAGGCAATTTCAATTAAGTATGTTTATGCTAGTGAATTAATTTTCAGATTCCTAATTTTGAACATCAGTTTTCAAACTTAATGTTCCAAGCTTGACTCTCTGGACTGAGAATTGTAGGGAAATTGCTTTTGGTCACCTAAAACTTTGAGACTTATGACGTCTTGATACATGGCTACTGATGACATTCAACAGATTCAGTCCTCTTCTCTCTTGCTCTCCCCATCCTGCCTTTGCACATTTCCATATACCCATGAGGCTTGCTTCTAAAATCATTTGCACCTCTAGGCTCTCCACAAGGGAGGATGAAGTTGGGCATGAGAGTTTTCAGAAATAAGATCTAGACAAGTGAGAGCTGCAACAAGGTATTGCATTGGATTCTCAGGTATGTTGAGTTACATATGGATATGGATTCATGGCTAGGAAGCCTCTCTTCAGCATGGAGTGGTCAGCGGTAATGCATTAAGTGACAAAGCAAGGAAAGTGAATGTAGCGTGAAGATATGTGAAGGCTGGGCTGTCAAAAGGAATAATTCAAGTAAACTCTTGAAGTCTTTGGCAATGTGAGTTGTCAGCTTTAACAGTCAAAAATAAATAATGCTACAGTCTGCATCAGGGTAGAAATCGTACTGGACTCCAGATGCTGAACTACACCCTTGTACATTCCTCATCATGAGCTATGCTAGCTGGAACTTCTGGGAAATGCAGTTCATTAACATCTGGAGAGTTGTACTATCTCTACCCTGATCTACATGCCTATGTAGCCTTTTGAACATAGCAAAGCTTAAGTAGAATAAATTTGCTTAGACCTTACACTTTACCAGTCCCAGAACTGTGATCAATCCATGCTCCTTTTCCTCTTCTAAAGTAGTATTACCACTTCCTTTCAGCACAGCCAACTTTGCTCCTTCCTTCTGCAAGAAACAGTGCTGCCGTTACAACCAGGGGATCTGCTCAAGACCTGCTGAGGTCAACTAGGAAGCTCATACACTTCTGTTTGCTTCAGTGTTCTCTTACATTTGCAAGGCTCCCCATTTTGATTATGCATAATTTCATTTTGCATCCAAACTGAACTGGCACAGGAGACCACTTTATTATTACAGAAAGAATTATTTAATCTAGCCACAAAGCCTTTGCTGACAGTCTTCTTCTCTCTAACCCACTCTTAATATAGTGTAATGGCATTTACAAAAAACCTATCAGGTGAGATGGGCTTCACATAATAATATTTGATGTGTTACTTTTTCATGATGAATGATAGTGTCAACAGATATAAGATAAAATGAGTAGGTTGCTCAAATAAGCAGATACTTTGCTGTCTCTGGAGCCATCAGCTGATCCTGAAATATTTGTTAGCTATGACAAGGGTTTATCAAAGGACAGAGGAGGAGAAATCCATGGCTTTAGTTCACTGCAGAACTGTTCACCCAACGTTTGCTAGCCATAAGAATTCAAGTGTGTATTATACTTTTTTAAAAAAAATCAGATGCCTTGGCAGTCAGTTATGAAGGGATGCAGCTAATGGGCTGTTTTGATTTTACAACTGTAATAAATACTATGAAGGAATCTTGATTTGTGACAAGTATGGGAAAAACTATACCGTCTACATATCTGATATGATAATAGTTATTGAATACTAGATGCCTCATGATCATGTGGGAAAACTGTTACTGCATTTTCTAGCCTGGATTTGGGGCTGCTAGATATCATTTTGATATCAATAATTTGGCTCCCTTCCACCACCCCTCTCCACGTGTTTGTGAGGCCCCCAGACAAGCACAGAACTAGGCTCGGCCACTAAACGCTGCAATATCCCAACACAATACAGGCGGGCCAGAAATAGCCAGATCACCGCTGTAGGAGACCTCTCTGCAAACACCCTCATTATGTATGCACGCTGTTTACAAAGGACTCCCTGCCCCGAGCAGGCCACTTGGCAAGCTGAATACTCAACTGCCAAGCACTGAGCATTTGCATACTGTGTACCTCTTTGTTAATTCGGACCTAACTCAATCATGTTAAATTTTGACCTTTCCAAAGGTTTGTCTCGCACCTGAAACTCATTGTTTTCCCCAAGTATGGAATAGCCTGCAGTTACATTTCTCCCTATAAAAACCGTTGATTCCGAGACCATCCGTGGATCGCTCTGGACTTCCATCCAGCCTTGCTGCCGCTTTGTTTGGTGAGCTGTCCCCTCAGTCCCACGTATTGAGACTCCATACCAACGAACTCAATCTTCAGACGTCTCTGGGCTTCAGGACAGGTGTCGTATCACCCAATTCAACAGTCCCTCTCAAAATCCCTCTATACCACTCCAACCTTTATTTTCTATAGTTATCTGAGTGTGTGTGTGGCATACATGGTTTGTCTGTATTTAATAAAATCACAATTATTCTTAAACTTGGTGTGCTCCTTGGCTTGGCCTGACCCCGTAGACATTGGGTAAAAGATTCTGCTGCGTTGCCCTGCCTCTCACATTGCGAGCTTGTGCTCTTAGCTAATTTCCCCAAACTTAGTTAATTGACAGCCCATATAGGTGTCCCTCCCGGGACCCCCAGTAAACAGGGTAACAAAACCAACTTGCAGCTTATGTGAGGCTGCCATTGAAACACATTTGGAAGTTACAGCTGGTTCTGAATGTATCAACCAAGATGCTTAAAGATCGACACTGGTTTCCCATAATTTCCAGGCAAAAAAAATTCATGTAGCAGTATTGAGCTATAGCGTGAATAAAACCATATAACTTTTTTTTAATTCAGAAAAAAATTCAATAGCAATAAAATAGAGACACTTGGGCTTCTCCATTTGAAATTACATTCAAAGAGGGGAGTGCTTTGCAGAAAGCCAGTGTACTGTAGTGTTTTGAGAGTTGGACTAGAACATTAGGAGACTAGAATTCGAGTCCCTGCTCGGCTATGGAAACCCACTGTGCGACTTAAGTCACATTCTTTCATCCTCAAAGGAAACAAAGGAGCAAACCCTCTCTGAACAACTCTTGCCAAGAAAACCCCATACCTTTGGGTTGCCACAAGTCAGAAATGACTTGAAGCAACACAAGAACAAGAAATGCTTTGTAATCTTAAGACAAACTTCCTCTACTTTACTGCTTTTATTCCAACTCAGTTTATGACCTGGGAGGGCACTTTCCATAGAATCAGAGTGTTTTAAATTTTACATAAAACATATATTTAAGAACACCCAAAGTGCTGGAGGGAGGCAGGATAATCATGATATTGCTGTATACCAGACCTTTCCAAACTTTTCATGTTGGTGGCACACTTTTTAGACATGCATCATTTCGCGACATAGTAATTCAGTAAGTAATTCAGTTAGTGGAGCCTAGCTTGCTGCTGCTGCTGCTGCTGCTGCCCTCACCAGAGTTTCTTCAGCCCGGGGTGGCAGCAGCTGTGGTGGGAGAAGCAGCCCCTCCATCCAGATCCAGCCTGCCACTGCCACCCTCACGAGGGTCTTCCTCGGCCCAGGGTGGCAGTGGCAGCAGAGGCAGCCCCTTCACCTTGGCCTGGCCTGCTGTGGTGGCAGGAAGAGCAGCCCCCTCCACCCATTATGTTCGTGTGACACAGGTACACACTGCAGCTGACACATTAATATGTTGCAGCACACAGTTTGGAAAGCCCTGCTCTATACTGTGTGCAGGCATACCTCTGATAACAAAATCAATGTGTTTCTGGGCTTTACTTCTTTAACAGTAACTTTGATATGTGGAGTAGAAATAATGTGGAAATAATAGGGATAGGTTCCTGCACCACAAAGTTGAGAAGAGCAGTTCAACATGTTTCAGCAAACTTTTTCTTCAAAATTAACTTTTTGCCCATCTGAAATGAAACACCCCAGGTAGGAAAACCTTGTGTAAGTGAACAAAAATATTTTGAATCTGCCAGAGACCACTTGAAACCTTCTTCCAGAATGCATCTTGGGATGATTTTTCTCTTTCAACAGCTTCTACTTTTTGTAGGAAGTCCATTTTGGTGGCAAAAACTGATAGATGTATGCTTTTTCAACATGCCACAGTAGCTGATGAAGGAGATTAATCTGCTTTCCCCTATTCTTACTGTCTGGTTCTTCACACATGCTCAGTAAGTGGTTTTTGCAGGTAAGCACACACAGCTACGGTACGATCACCTAGGCCATTGCTGCATTAGTCTGTTATGGTGCTTTTATTCTACTTCCAACATTCTATGGAATCCTGGGCTTTGCAGTTTAGGGAGGGGCCTTGGACCCAGGATTCCATAGGATGTTGAAAGTGGAATAATAGCACCATAACAGCCTAGTGTGGAAATGGCTCTAGATTGGAATCTCTTTCTTTCAAGCTTTATTGCTTTGTCTACTGCTGACACACTGCTACAACCCAACATTGAAATTCTTTCTCCAGCCCTCCTTCATTGTCTTCCTGCTGCCAATACTGCAAAAGAATTCCAGCTAGGCAGAAGACAAGAGAAGGAGGGGCTGGGCTGGGCTGTTATTAAAGAGGGCACGTAAAAAGGAGGTTCTTTGTTAACTATGGTATGCCTGTATTCAACGTCATGTCATTCTGTCATAACCACATGCTGCTAAATTAAAAATCCGGGCGGGAAAAAAAAGGTACTATCTTGTGGCATTAAATAATGTAGTATAAAAATGTGCACAATATATAGCCAAGCAAGATACTTCAGAAAATCCACTTTGCATAGTCTTTCATAACTATAGTGCTTCCTCTTATGAAAAAGATCCCTTGCCAAGCACTTATTTCATGCTGTAATTTTAGAGCTGTGGGATGTAGGTAGTCCACAATTTTTGAAGGTATTTTACCTTTGAATCCCCTGCATAGAATTTTGCACAGATTAAAGCTGTTGCATGAAATTAAGTTGCACTTTGCTAGCCTTATAAGTTGTTGCCCTGGAGTTTATTCCTGACATAAAATTAGATCCCATGCCAGAAGAAAGGTGACGTAAAAATAAGATAAAAGATAGAAGTGATCCTGAGCCATTGGAAGCTATTCCAGCAGAGTACAAGCTCTGGCATATTTTACCAAGCTAATAAGATTTGAGTTCCCTTCTTTATGCTGGTGGTAAATTTTGGGACCAGCCTAAATACAGAGAGACTCCACAACAGATGGATGCCCACCAGGCACTGAACTGACTGTAGCAACTATGAACACAGTGTCAATGTAGAATAGTTGCGAGGGACTAGCCACAATGATTAACTTGTCATTGTTGTGTGCTTTCAAGTTGTTTCTGACTTATGGAGACCTTAAGGCAAACCTGCGATGGGGTTTTCTAGTGCTGAGAGTGTGTGATGCACCCAAGGTCACCCAGTGGGTTTCCATGGCCAAGCAGGGAATTGAACCCTGGTTTCCAGAGTCCAGTGCTCAAAACAATGCTGCGCTATGGCCATTTCCGCACTAGACTGTTATAGCGCTATTATTCCACTTGCAACATCCTATGGAATCCTGAGGTTTGCAGCTTTGGGAGGGGCCGGCTGGCCCTTCCCGAAGCTGCAAACCCCAGGATTCCATAGGATGTTGCAAGTGGAATAATAGTGCTATAACAGTCTAGTGCGGAAATGGCCTATGCTGGCTCTCTGATGAATGTCCAGGGTTAATCATCTCATGGGCAATGTCAGTAATTTCTTCAATACATGTTATTCTGATGTCCTGCTCCAAATCACATGCCTGGAGCTGTGAAAGAATCTCAGTAACTGAGCTGTAGCCCTCAAAAACTCATATTACAATAAGTCCTAAAAGACTCACAGGGCTTTTTGTTGTTCTCATCTGCAAAATACACAGCTACAAAACAAATCTTCCAGACATAAGAGGGCACTAAAGCAGAGAAAAAGGTTATAAAAAGGGTGAGAGGGAAGTTCATCCAATACAGCGGTCACCATTTTGTAGTGTGGTGGTGAATAAAGATGACAAGTGGGAGGAAGGAGACTTTGAGTGGTCATGATGGGAGATTTAGGATTATAAGGAAGATTTTTGCCTTCACACAATTTGTTCCATTGTAAATGGACCAGTACACTTTTGATCCCTTTTTATTTTATTCTAGGCAGCTGTGACAGCTGAATAGTTCAGATAACAGATTCTGCAGGATTCATTCGCATTCACTGAAACATTAAATAGGCAGCCTATCATTTATAGGAAGATGTCAGGACCATCAGGATGTCATGTTGTCAGCTTTTTCAGGGTTTTCTGTGAGAATCAGTCATCATTTTATGCTATGCCTTATGTAAACCCAAAATGACAATCCTTAACTACAAAATTTTATCATTATCCCGAATCTTCCTTGAATTTCAAAAACATGGCCTGCTTAGGTATGAATTAGATAGTTCCATTTAAATTCATTCTTCAGTCAGTAACCATATATAATATGACCCACTAATTGCCTATTTTCAGCTTTATTTTATTCTATCTGTCTTTTTCAAGATAGTTCCCAATGTAAAATGTATAGTGTACAGGTAAGATTATTACACAGCCAATTAACAGCGATTCTATTTCAGAATCAAAAATCCACGGTGCAGGTTATTTTGCTGGCCAAAAGCTCTCGTTCTCATTCTGTGATTATGGAATTAGATGTTGATGAAAAATTAAAGAGTAGAGAATGTTTTCATGTTCACTCCATGCAGCAGAGATAACAAGACAAATCTAACTGACATGTCTAAGCTTTAGCATTAAGAAGCACTGTCTTTTGGTGGCAGAAAATGTTTTCATGATCATTCAGTTAGGCTGGTAGATCAGAGTAAACTTGGAATACAAATAATGGGGCGTCATAAAGACTGACTTTGATGCTGGCCAGACTTTTTTACAAATATCCTTCATGAGCAGGGCTGCCAATTGGCAGTGGAAATTCCTGGAGACGTTTTTCAAACTGAGACAAAAATTTCTACAGGTTGCTTAACCTGTTTGCATCTACAAATCCCCTTTCATCTCCATCAGGTGCCTTTACTGGAAAACCAGACCTTTAAAGGCCAGAGAACATACTCATTTTATTTATTTACTTTCTTTATTTTATATTATTTAGAATCATATAATCATAGAAATGTAGAGTTGGAAGAGACCACAGGGGCCATCCAGTCCAACCCCCTGCCATGCAGGAACACCCTCAAAGCACTCCCGATAGATGGTCATCCAGCCTCTGCTTAAAAACCTCTAAGGAAGGAGACTCCACTACACTCCGAGGCAGCATATTCCTCTGCCGGACAGCCCTGACTGTCAGGAAGTTCTTCCTGAGGTTCAGGTGGAATCTCCTTTCCTGCAGCTTGAATCCATTGCTCCTTGTCCTGATCTCTGGAGCAGCAGAAAACAAGCCTTCTCCTTCCTCTACATGGCATCCCTTCAAATATTTAAACATGGCTATCATGTCCCCTCTTAACCTTCTCTTCTGCAGACTAAACATACCCAGCTCTTTAAGTCTGTCCTCATAGGGCATGGCTTCCAGGCCTCTCATCATTTTGGTCGCCCTCCTCTGGACTTGCTCCAGCTTGACCATGTCCTTCTTGAATTGGGATGCCCAGAACTGGACACAGTATTCAAGATGGGGTCTAACCAAAGCAGAGTAGAGTGGTACCAGTACCTTCCTTGATTTAGACACCATACTCCTATTGATGCAGCCGAGAATTACATTGGCTTTCTTGGCTGCTGCATCACACTGCTGACTCATGTTCAGCTTGTGGTCTAGAAGACTCCTAGATCCCTTTCACACGTACTGCTATCCAGCCACGCGTCCCCCATCCTACATTTCTGTATTCCATTTTTTCCACCTAAGTGTAGGATCTTACACTTCTCTCTGTTGAATTTCATTTTGTTAGCCTTGGCCCAGCTCTCCAATCTATCCAGGTCATTTTGAATTTTGATCCTGTCCTCTGGCATATTAGCAACCCCTCCAAATTTGGTGTCATCTGCAAATTTGATGAGCATTTATGCCCTTTTTGTGTGTTTTCTTCTCTCAGTGTATGTTTTCCTTTTGCATGACATTTTGTTGTCATTCTGGAGGAAAAGAAAAAAGAAAATATTTTAAAATAAAGTCTTTCTTTCAAGTCTTAGAGACAGTTTCCACATACACTAGTGGAATCTGTTTCTGTTATCTTCTCAGCTTGCTCTCTTCTCCCTCTCTGTAGTTGGTGGCTAGCACGACACCTTCATACCAAAAGTTTACATGTAATGCAATTTTTCAAAAAAACAAATCTTCAAGCTGAGTTTGCTTGTCCTTAATGTCCTGATTTTAAAATATTTATTTGAGGTGGCCTCTTGCTATTTTTAGCTGATCTGAGCTCTGTTGTTGTTGTTTTGAAAAAAAGAATCCAAGAAACTCTGCACAGGTCATAATGACGTTCACTTTCACCTGCACCTTAGCCTTCGCAAACCTATTATTTAGCCTGTTTCTGTCCATGCTCAGCGCTTGTGTTGTTAAACTGAAAACTCTCTCAGAGTAGGCATTAGACACAGGAAAATGAAGTGTAAAAGAGACCCACTTCTTCATGTGGTTGTCACTTCCCTCTGGCATTTGTCTGCAGACTCCACCTGTCTCTGATCTGTCTTCTGTTCCTTAGAGACATGTGTTATAAAACACAGTACTCATCATAAAGTTCATCAGTGTCAGTCACAATGGGAAGTGCTATAGAAAGACAGTAATTCTGCCAATTTAACATCATTTTGAAGTGAGAGCACCGTTTTTTTAAAAGTGGTTTTTCAACAGCTCACAATTTCTCTAATTATTCAATGCATCATGTTAATGTCTTTAAGGCTTCCTATCTGAAGTTTCTGTTGTCAGTTGGAGACACATTGTCCAAAATACCTAGCCCTGATCTTCCATAGAATTTGTCTTCCTTTTTTTCGGTTTTCAACGGAGGCCTCCTTGATACCATGAGGTTCTGTGGGGTTGACATCATAGTGTTCCTGTTTCTTCACATGCTCTTGAAAGATTGTCATGAAACTGTGCCTAAAAGTAAGTACAGCAAAGTAAACACTGAAATGAATGGAGTCTACTCCCAACAAAGCCTACAATGAATTAACGATTAATTTAAATCTGTGGGACTGTGAGAGCATTTGCTTTTCATGCAGTATTAAAATACTGAACGTGGTGGTCATTAACAAACACCTCTTCTGGGCTTCCTTAACCTAAGGAAGCTTTGCTTTTTCTCTGATGCTTGCTAAACTGCCCCTGTTGTATTTTGACAAACTAAATTACATGTGAAGAGGAATAGTACTTTCCCTCCCCTGCATTTATTGAGACTTTCTTTTGGGTTGCCTTCTTAAAGTAGGATCATTATATACCACTTAGAAGTTTAGTTTTGATTTTTGATTTACTTCCTAGTGACAAATCAAACGCTCTCTGTGTGCGTGCGTGTGCGTGCATGTGCGTGTGCATATTTGAAAACCATTATTGTAAAGCTTTGTGCAAGTCTGACTGACTTTCCCAAGGCTATCTGTGTTAGCCTCTGTATGACTGTTATTAAATCTTAATTGAAAGTTTGTTCCTATGAAGGAGTTAATGACTGCCTATAAGCAGCTGTCTGCACTCAGAAGTCTATTTTGAGAGAATCAGCATAATTGCCACTTCATAAAGACATATTAGAACCAAAATGGCTCTCCCTAGCAAAGTGTCTTGTTGCTTTAGCAACCATTTCTCCAAAAGGAGCTGGCTCTGCACAGCTATTGATGTGAAGTAGCCAAGGGCAAACCTATCTTGCTTTGCTGAGACTTTACATAAATCTTCAGTTCAAGTGAATGGGTAATACCACATTTTAACTGATTTTTCCATTCCTTAAGAACATTTGTCTTGGATTTTATACCAATTAGAGAAGGATAGAGTATTTTAAAAATTGGTAGAAAAATTTGTTTCTTGAGCGTTGAGAGACCATAATGAGAAGAATCTTGGACTAACAAGAATTGTCTACACAGAGAACAGCATTTTTTTGTGCAACTAACGTTATTGTTGTTTTCTACACAAAAAAGTGTTTTTTTTTTAGATAGGTTGCCCACAACTACAGCATTTTCTGGGCAGGAAACAGCAGTTCCACTGCAGAAGATACCTGCTGACAAAATGTTGTTCTCATACAAAAGGTCACATATAAATTGTGCACTGAAAAGGTCCTGAACTGTGAATAATCTTAAAAAACTACATTTTTCAAAGACTTGCTCACAGTGAGAAGAAAAAGAAATGCTAAAATTACTAATTTCTTCCTTCAAGAATAAAAAAAAAAAACTAGTGAAAAAAAGAGGAGTGATAAGAAAGCAAAATAATATTATTTTAACCATTATAGATCCAGCAAAAGCAAAACTACTCGTAGTTGTACCCACAAACTGTTGCATTGTTTTGATTCTTATTGCTCATGGAGTCCATAAAGAGTTTCCAATCTTTCAAAAAGTTTTCAATTAGTTTACCTATTGGAACTCATATTAGCCATGTGGGATATTTCAATGGCGTTAATCCAACCTCTACTGCCAGTTCTTCAGTCTGTTTCCAGGTTTGTGTTAGAATTTATGTTACTTTAGCCATGTGGGATATTTCAGTGACCTTAACAATCCAATCTCTATGGCTGGTTCTGCAGCCTGTTTCCAGGCTTGTGCAAACAATATTCTTGCAGCTGTTGTCATGTAACAACAAAGGAGTCCATATTTATTATCCAGGTTCTTATTCACTACAAAAACTACCTTTAAGGATTTTTTTTTTTGCATTAACATAGATATCTTATATATGGTAACATATATACAGTATATACATACTATAGCTTTTCACCTTTTTACAAATCTACCACGTGAAAAAAAACACAGTATCCTTATCTTGACCCCCCCCCCAGCAATGCTTTGAAACATTTTTAGATATTTTTGTATGTTTGGAGTTAAAAAACCCTCTGTCCCCCATTTTACTCAGATTTTCCTTTACATTAGTACATAAATAAATTTTGTATATTTAGACCATATTTTCCCCCATTCCTCCAATTGCACACTGTATCCAAAATTTTGGGCCCACCTTATCACATATTGCTTCACAGTCTCATCTTCTGTCTCTAGTTTCAAAAGACATTTATACATTTTTAAAATTATATGGTCATCATCCTTATACAGCCCTAAGTAAACTTTTTTTCCTCCTAATTCTATAACACAATTCCTCTTATCATGATTAAATCTATCTTTCAGTTGCATGTGAGCAAACCAGCCAAGATCTTTAGCTTTCTTAAGAAGCATGTCCTTTGTTTTAAACTCCCAGTTATCCCATTCGAGATGTATGAGATACTCATAACACAACCATCTGTTTTTAACCCACTCTTTCCTGAAGAACATTTCCTGTGGTGAAATAGCACATAACACACACAGAGAGAAAGAGAGAGAGAGAGAGAGAGGCTTTCCTAATTCAATGACTTTTAAAATCAGCATGTACCTTGACTTTATCATACCAAAGATAACCATGCCACTCAAATCTTTAGTCATAGCTTTCATGATCCAAAAGTCTGTCATCTCGGATTGTTATCCATTCCTTCAATTACACAAAACAGCAGGTTCTGTGTTATGCATTCTCAGACTACATATTTCTTTCACATCATACAGTGTTTTAAGTCTCATTTTGGGCTTTCTTGCCTGTCATATAAATCTGCAGATTTCTCTCAATTCTCATTTTGCAGATAGGGGTTTGTTCCTTACAATGGAGATCATCTGAAAATAATATAAAAGACTTGGCAAGTCTCTAAGTCTTAATTTTTTCCAGACTTTTTCATAATTATTGTGAAACAGTTGACCTTTATTCTTCATAATTGTGACACTCGGATATTTAATTTCCCCCTTTCCCTCCACTTTAAAATTGAACAAAGAAATTAGTTCATTTTCTTTTTCTGAAGTTATGTTTTTGGTCAACTGTTTCATTTGATCACATTTGACTTTAAATCTGGAACATCGTCAAAACATCTTGATTTGTCCCCAAAAGAGCCTTCATTAAGTCCAGTGAGTTTAAATCATTATCACAAAATCATTCTCAGAAGCTCTCTATTTATACTGATCTTTTAAAATCTTCACTGCACTGACCCTGTCATATTGTTCAATATCTCTCAATAATGTCTCCAATGCCAAAATAAACAATAGGGGTAAAAGAAGACAACCTTGTCCATTTGTATACCCTTTTATATTTCAACCAGTGTTATTGAATTGACCTTTACCAAAATCTGAGCTTTTTACCCTAAGTCTATTTGTCTTTATAGCTTGAATAAAATTTTCTCCAAAGTCCATTCTCTCTAATACCCAGAATAAAAACT